>BMAV01012668.1:0-25344 GCA_019973955.1 Trichonephila inaurata madagascariensis
GGAAAAATGTTCAGTTTAAAAGTTTCTCAGTCTTCACGTACCTCATTAATTGTCTGCATATTGTTTTAATAAAAACATCCTTGGTTTTGATTGTTAAACTTGTGTCGTTGTGTTTGCAAATAAACTATGTAATTTTGAACATGGATAGTCTTCCTTCCCTTTCTCCCACATCTCTAGGCGTGTAGAGATCATACAATTTTTTGTATTTATCGCATCAAGAATGACAACAAGGTAATGTGTTATTGACTTCATGAGTAATGTGCAATTATACACATGTCTCAGCATAATATAGTCTTTGTTTGAGTAATTAACATATTTTTATTTTTGAAAAATAAATGCATGATTTCATTGATTGTTTGTTCATGAGAGACTTTTAAGATGCTCTAGAGAGGGCCCTAAATTTTTTTAGTTGTGTGGGTCACCAATCTACTAATATGATTCAGGGTACACAGAATAGGAAATTTTGAAACAATTCGTTTCCTGCTGCAATACATGCATATTTATGAAATATAGGTCAAGACACAGACTTAGAGTTTAATTATATTTTAATTACTCTTATAATGATATTTATTAACATCCGAAAATATGTCATTTATATATTTGCCGTTGGCAAAAGGTTTGCCTTCAGCATCCCCACCATGAGCAATTACGAAACTAATTCAGTTGCTTTAAGTTGGGTTTCCCAGTTTTTTTGACAAAGATGTTTCTTATATTCAGTAACAACTATTTTTATAACCACATTTCCTATCGGTATTTAAAAATGTAGACTTAAGTTTGAAAACGTCATTTTACACTTGATGTATGACATAACACATAAATACAGCATAAAATGTTTATTTTACGAATCCATATTCATTCGCCTCAGAGTCTTGAAAACCGCGAACATCAAACTTTCTTATTTTAGCGGCCATTTGAATTAAATATGTATGTATGAATCATCGCAATAATTTCACAAATAAAATGCAAGTTTTCACAATAGAACTTATATTGTGTCGTAAAATTAAAAGTAGTCTATTGTGCTCGATGTGCATCAAACTAAATTCTACTTTCGGCTAAATCGAGTTCGATACTTGTTGATCGGTGAGTGAGTACGTGAATATTGTCGTCGCACTGTTCAGCTACACGAGAGCTTTTGACGATACTTGTTTATCGGCATTACGAACCATAATAAAGTAGAGATATTGTGTGAGGAGCAGAAAGCAGAGACAAGACGATTTAACTTTAGGTGATAACTTTGTAGAGTTGTGTAGAGTGCCACAGAGAATTGTTCTGCGGGCCTCATCTGACACGTGTAGCTATAGGTTGAATACCATTGCTCTAGAAATATTTGGGCCTGACCTCAAGGTTTTGAAACGTGGTTGAATGACAAAAAGACATCCAAGCTGGCACCCCACTCTAACTTCTCGATTATGCTAACTTGAGCCTTCACAGTTTCAACGTGTATAGACAGGAAAGTCTTCATTGGAATTAATACTCGACAGAAACAACTATGAACAGGTATTCGCGACCATAATCATTCCACTATAGCCGTTAAGTACATGCTGTTAAGAATGCAACCAAGAGTGAAAGGAAATTTTTGGTTAATTATTGAAGTAAATACGTCATTTATGAGACGGCAAAAGATATTAGTATCAAACACGATTTTAACTCAAAGAAAATATTAAAAAGAAGAATAAAATAAAACAATATAAACATTTTTTTAAGTCAGTTTTTTCTTAGTTAGAAAAACGTACTGGCACCATCTGTTGCAGCCAGTTGTAACTTCAACGGAAATAACGCAGAATAAATTTTAAATTAAAAAAAATGAATTACTGAATTAATATTTGAAAAAAAATCTGTATTAACATCAAGTGTCACCCACTACAAGTTTTAAAAAATGTATTTGAATTTTAATGGATGAACAGGAAATATTTTATTAACGACTGAAAATTTGAACAATATATATAGGTAGAAAGTGAATTAATAGTAGGAATTGAATAAAAGCAAAATACACCAGTCTTTCAATTAAGCTTTTTTTTTCTCTTTGCTTGATGTTTTCCCATCTGTTAAATAATCCGTTAGACACAAACCCATCTGGTTTATGTAAAAAGCTGTAGTTGAGAAAATATGTTGAAGTTTTGAGATTTAAGAATCTATATATAGCAAACTTTTGTTTTAAAAATTTAATAATTTATCTTGAAATTAAAGCTTTTTGTTCTGACATATTCGGAACTTCTGGATTTTGCAGGAGAACAAACCAAGTAATATTTTTAAGATTGTTGGATAATACTTAATTACATAGCTTGAATTGATAAGATTGTCTTAATTACAATATGCATAGCTGTATAAATCTTGTTATTACAATAATAAACAAAGTGAAATAGTATTTTAATTATAAAATATAAATAAGATCAATAATTTTAGGAAAGAAAAATAATAATTTAAGCACTTTTCTAAGATAAAAACAGTGAGAAAAGTCAACAAGTAATCGCTAAAATTTAAAAAGTATTGAAAAATTTCCTGAAAATCATCATGTATTTTCTTTTTGCTTTTCAAGACTTAGTTGAAATAAATAAGCTCCCAATTAACAAACACAAAATTCCTTTTCCGTCAGAGGTCCCTTATAAGTCTCGGAGGAGAAATTAAATCCCATTTCTTCTACAAACCTCTCTTTTTTCTACTTTCATCGTTTTTGACAAAACCACGGGTAAGAAATAAAGAATTCATTATCCTAATCCATGGTACGTTTAGTTCTTCGAAGAAAAATCGAAGAAGAGACGTTTAAAAAGAGATCATTTCAGGACATGTCCTTGATCCGGATCGTAGCCACTTTCTCGAGAGACTTGTCCCTCTTTCCTCCCCGATTCTCGTGTGTTTTCCCATTTCCCCTACTATCCTGTGGTAGAAAAAAACTAAAGGTTGTTTTTCCCTTGAGCTTTGTTGAGGTTGTGGTGAAATTAGTTCGGATGTCTTTCTTTTTCTTTTCGTTTTTTTTTTTTTTTTTGATAATGGAATGAATGTTTTCAATACTGTTCCGTAACCGGGTCTTGTATTTCGTTTGAATTGAAGATACGGTATAAATATGATTACTTAATACACATACTAAAAAGTTGGATTTTCATTTACTTAATTTATGTTTGTATTAAAGAGTTCCTGATACTTGAATACTTTTAATATGATTTTGCTATTTCGTTGTGTTGATGACGGTATAAACAAGAATTCGTATCCCTTAGCTACCGATTAAAAGTTACGCGATTCGTTCCCATGGGCCAGTATTTTTTATAGAAACAGGCATATGCGGTGTATTGGATGGAAAAGAAAAGGCATAAATAAGCAAATTTTTCTTTGAAACACATAAATCCTTCGCAAACACTATCAAAGTCATTTTATTGTATTTCCAAGTCTTCGGAATATTTTTTACTGACAGCAACTCAAAGAAAAGAAACATATTTCAGAAAGATGTATATATACGTCAAGGGCATTTAACACATCGGTTGTGTTGGATGTATATTTATTCCGGCGGCACTAAATGGGTTAATATTGTCTGTTTATGGAGAAAGTAGTTGGATTTCTTATTAGGAATTGAATTCATATAAAACCCCCTATCATTTTAATGATTTAAAAAAAAATTTTTTTCGTAATGCATTTAATTTTGGGGAATAAAAAATGGGAAAAACTTTGTTCAAATAAACCGTTAATAACTGGGGGGGGGGCTTTATATCCTCCTAAGTTGAGTAAAAATTTTTAAATTTTACTTTTTTTCTTTTTACAAAAATCCAGGTTTTTTATATTAAATTTAAAAAAATTAAAAAATTTTATTAAAAAAATACAATGCTATTGATTCAAACTATAACGGTAAATGTTTTTTTTTCTTAGATATAGATTACCATGGTTATTATGCTCATTTTTTTTATGACAACAATCAGTGAAATTTTTAAATTTGGTTTTTCTTTTAAAAAATTTTTTGAATATCTTCTATTTGTATAATTTTTCTTAAAAATAATTTACGAAACAATTATTTTTTAGGAAATTAATTCTAAAAATGCTTATTCAGCGCGGGGATTTTTTAAAATATATTTTACATTTTAACTGGTTAAAAAGATGAATTTATTATTTCTGTGAAAAAAATTTTCATTGATTTGTCTTACAACTTTAAACATTCAACTTTTTTACGCATGTGTTTTTAAAATAAATATAAAAAAAGTTTTGTGAACATTTTTTTTTTGTTTTTTGAAAAAATTTTATTTTAATGGAAAAACCCCATTTATACGAAAATACATTAAAACACATTATATATATATATAATTTAATATATATAAATATATATATATTTAAAATATATATATATAATATAATATATATATATATATATATATATATATATTATATATATATATAAATAAAAATATATATATATATATATATACGGGGTATCAAAACCCAAAACCCAAGGATGATAATACATCAAGAAAAAACATAGGATCCCAAAATTCTTCCGAAGGAGAAAATCAATTAAAATTTAGGGTCGAAAATTTTAATTTTTATAAAAAGAAGAAAAGGCCCTTGTTAATGGTTTTCCTAATATTTTTCTTTTTTTCAGTATTTTCTTGAAAAAAAATTTTAAAAATAAAGCTAAAAAGTTGAAACACCTTTGGGTTGGGGCAACTTATTTTTACTTTTTTTTTTTTATCACATTAAATGCTTTCAAAAACAGCTTAAAAATTTTTAAAATTTTAGCCCAAAAATTTTAAAATTGGGGAAATGGGGTTAAGTAACCCGCATTTGTTTCGGAGGAGAAATCTCTACTCCCCTTCCCCCTGAACAGATTCAGTTATTCCATCTTGGTGTCTGGGGCTTGGACGGAAAACGCAACTTTACACCCCGTAAACAAGAGGGGGATAAAAATTTTTTAAAAAAATGATTCATAATAGACTAAGCAACTTCTCTCCAAAAAAAAAAGAAAAATTTGATGTCCCCGAAATTTTATAATGAGTTGAATGAATTTTGCCGAAAAAAATGGTACGTATGATTTTCTTGCGGGATCCAAAACTCTGAAAAAGCGCCCACCAGCAAAATCGGGCCTCAAACCGCCTGGGGGGGTTTGGAACATTATCAAATGTTCAGGCACCTCCCGGTTTGCCTCTACGGGCAATCATTGAAACCAGGGCCTCTCGGAACCGGGCTTGCATCAAGACCTAGACTCAGGGAAAAGTCAGATAAAAGGTCGGCGAACGTGCCCCCAAATTCCGGCGCCCCCCCAACCCAGCAATGGAATCGGTATCAATGCCTTCGCACATCCGCTGAAATTGCAGGCGCCCCCTTTTGGGAAAAAGGGGTTTTATGTTGGCGGGTTTTGCGTTAAACTTTACATTTTTTAAAAGTATCATACAGTTAAACCCGGCGTGTACTTTTCTTCGGGTCTTTGGGGGGGGAAACTTCCATTCTGTTATGAAAACGTTTTATTTAATTTTTGTCCCTATCTTGGTTTATTTTACGTTTTGTGGGTAGTACCTGTCCTAGTCTATGACCAAGCATTGAAGGTCCCCGAAAACTGAGATTGTCCCGGGTGTGGTGGGGGTATGAATATTAACGTCGCACTGTTCAGCTAAAGAGGGCTTTGGCGACGGACCCTAATTTTGAACCATGGTCAAATGACGTGGACGACACCTGGCTGGCACCCCCCTAACTACCACACCACACCAACGGGAGGACGTTTCGCTCTCGCAGTTTAACGTGCATCGCTGCCCTCGGCGGGTCTTTGTGGTCGGGGCTCGAACTCATGACATCCTCCCTGGCCCGATACCAACCCTGGGCTACCGCACCCCGGGGCTTTCCCGGGGAAGGAAGTGAGTTCAATTTCACCTCCTAACACATTTGGGTTTTGCGTTTTAACCCCCCCCGATTCAAATTTTGGCCAAAACAATTTTAAGAAACAAAGCTTTTAAATGTGATAAAAAAATATCAAAAAAAATTTTGTTTTTCTAAATCTAACGTCTCTATCGAAAATTTTATACTTTATCTTTGGTAAAACATAAAAAATTTTTAGAAAAAGCTAACCCTTTTTTCCTTTTTTTATGATCATTTAAAATTTGGGACCCAAACTTTAATACCCCTTTCCCCTTTCGCCCAATATTGGACCCTAAGTTTCCCATTTACTATTGTTTTTTATTTTATATACCCCCTTAAAAATTTTTCAGGTTGGGGACATCCCATATATTATATATTTTATATTTTAAAATGATTAAAATGTGAATTTAATGAATAAAATATCATATACTAAATAAGCAACATGTGTACCCATGTACTTTTCGGTATATTTAAAGAAATAATTTTTTGAAATATTGAAGTTCTCACTATATATATATATATATATATATATATATATATATATATATATAAACCACAGTTCATTGCTTTGGTTATATAAATATAACAAAACAATGAACTGTGGTGTATTGACTGTCAAATATTTTCCGTTGTATATGCCGTAATATATTTGGCGTATAACAATCACTTTTAAATCAAAAAATAAATTTGAAATATACGGATGCGCATTATACGTCGGGTATAAAAATGAAATGAGAATAAAAATATATTAGGCTGGTACATATATTGAAATGTTTATTTTAAAGAAATGAAGTTCTTCATAAACTTAAAAGGTCGCATTTCTAGAAGTATACTATTTCTTCAAAATCTTGGAATAATACTTCAAATAAATGACTTCAAAAACATAAGAACATAGAACACTTATATTTTAGGTTTCTTCGTTAAAAAAATAAAACACCGGTGCGTGTTATCTGACGGATATAACCAAAAATTAAAATAATCCAACCTGAATGTACAAGTCCACGTTATAAGCCGGTGCGCTCTATACAACGGATTTTATGGTGTACATATATATTGCACGTGCAAACCTTGTCAATCAAAAAACCATAGGCTGTTTTTTAATTTAATTCTTGCATTAAAGTAATGATATGAGCTAAAAGTTATGAAATTGAAACATATAACACTAATAAGAACAATCTCCGAAAAGAATGGAGAATTCAGCAAAAAGAAAAAAAAGAGCTAATATAACGGTTATCAAATACTGTCACGATCCATTTTCACGTAATCTGAGCCGTCATTAGCAGAGGCAAATCTTAGCAGTGTTTGATAAAAGAAATATCAAATGACAGACGCTTCTATCTAGAAGATGAATAATGTTTCTTTAATACTCTGTGACTGGGATGTCACAGGGCATGGAAGTACCAATGCAATCTGAGGTCGTGATGCTTTGACTACCGATGACATGTTTAATATATGGGGATGCGATCAATTATTTTGACAGTCAAGTGAAAAGAAATTCCCTATGTCATGCTATATCAATAATGTTATTTTCATTGACATTTTAGTAATGTGGCTTGGAGTAAAAACTTCAAATGCAACTAATTAATTAATATTATGTATGTTATTATTCAGGTGTTTGCTGTACCAAATAGTTCTTCAATTTGCTATAGGATTTACTAGCGGTTACTTGCCCTATACATAAGATTGTACAGCGATTAACTTTTTTTCTGAGTTTATGAATGTAAGTTTCAGCATTAGGCTTTCATTTTGAATTGAAAAAAAACTTATTCATTTAGTCCTTACCTTTCGATTTAAGAAAAACGAGATTTGTGAATCTGAAACTGAAGCATAATTTTTGCTTTTTCTTCATACTTTTCACACAGTAGATCTTCGCATAAAACTCTTTTTTCACATGCAATGGAAGGCCTGGGCCATCAATTAGTGTGACAAGGCGTAAGGAAGATGAGCCATAGTCAATAGAATCTCTATTTATTAACAATTCTCAATAAAGACACAAATTCAACAACCCAATTAAAGAAATGCACCAATTCCTAAATATGGGAGCAATAGTGAGGTAGACGAGAAACTAGAAGACTCAATAATAAAAATCGGATCATTTACACTTAACTCGTCCGGAAAATGCACCTTCTTATAGTTGACGATGATTTCAAAAGTGATCTAATTCAAACCGACCTGAATCTAATTTAACGACTAATTAACCAAAACGTCGATATTAGTATTACTCAAGTTATCTACGAAGCATTCTCGCTAACTTTACGTTAATTATTACTTCCAATCCTGTTAGCTTCTCTAACCCCTATCTCTTCCATCATTTCCAAAGTAAGGTTTTTTTTTAAATTTTTGACAATTTGTATACAAAATTTGACCGTACCTGCCCTCTAACTTGTTTTGACCTAAATAATTCCGCTTCTTCTCTATTTCTGACCACAGGAACACTTTCTGTTAATTCCTCCTTTAGAAGTGCAAAATCTGTTGCTGTCCCTTGCACATAAGTATACCCTATGACCTCAAACCAGTCGTTCGCCCTTTGTGCAAGATGATCCTTCAGGTAAACACAAACCAAATTCGCGGGTATCTTGTAATACGAAATGTTATTAGTAATACTATCCAAAAACTCATTCACATTTCCCTCTCCGGAAAAAAAATTTTTGGGAAAAGACCCAAAAATTGACCCGACCTTTTTCCGGGGGTTGGGAATTTATTGGGGGCCCCAAATTATAATGGATGGTTCCAGCCATCCATTAAAAATAGATTTTATTCAATAAAACAAACATGCCTAAAAAATTTAAAAAATCTGGGTCCTAAAAAGTCCCTAAAACGGAAAACTATGTTTATGACATCCCCTTACCCCCTTGTTAGCCACTTACGAAACCAAATTCTGAAAAACCTGTTCTTTACAAATATCTACACAATAAAAAAACACGTTTACTATATTTCAAGTCTGCATGCAAAGTAGTTTTGGATATCTAGTGATGAACGAGTGAATGAGTAATTTTTTCCTATATATATGTAAATTTGGGCCCCTCTTTTTCCCCCAAGTTGCTAAACCCAAAAAAAAAGTTCGTTAAGTAGAAACTTAGTTAAATAGAGATTCGCCTTTTAATATACATTAGAAACCACATAAAAAATTTTAAATTTTTGAAAAAAAAAAATATATATATATATATATATATATATATATATATATATATATATATATTTTTTAAAAAATAGTAATTATTCCAATTTTTTAAAAAATTAACTTATTTATTATTATTTGTAAATTAATATCTATGTTTTTTTATAAATCTTACCCATCAAAAAGAAATCTGTAATGAAGACAAGGGGTGGGAGTCGAAGAATACACTATATTTTAAACTTTAAAAAACAATTTTATATTAAAAATTTAAATTTAAAATTTCAATGACTTTTTTCTTTTTTTTTAAGCATACGAAGTGTTTTAGTAAGAGTTATTTTATAACGTAATTTTAAGCATATATTTTTACCTGCATCCATAAATTTAAAAACTGATAAAATCTGTTAATTTTATTCGAATTTTTGATGTGAAAAATCATGGCAATTTTACTGTTCTAGGTGAGTTAGGCACCTTGTAAAAAAAGCCCGGCCATTTGTTGGGTCACCAAAAAAATAAATTTTTAAAAAAGAGACAAATTTGTTTTCCAAAAAATATTTTTAAAACAGGAAGAATAAATGTAGAATCACGGGAGAAAAAGTTTGTTAGATTGAAAATACTTCGCTATTTGGTGGTTATTTTATAAAGAAAATAGTAAAACGTTCTTGGTTCTAGGACAATGTTCGCTTAGTAGATGTTCGTAAAATGGAGGCCCGGCAGCATATATATATATATATTGTAAGTTTACATATGGGATTAATGTTTAGATAAAATTTATAAAATTATCATTCCTCAAAGTATCTTAAATATAAACACATAACATTTTCTTTTCTTCCCGAGTTATATTTTAATACAGCCATGAAATAGATTCATGTGTTTCTTTTTATATTTACTCTCTTTAAAATCTCTATTATTGAAATCCCCATAAAAATGACAGATGTATCGAGTGGCATTTAGAAATCGTATGGCTAGACAAAAGAATTCGAAGTAATTTTTAAGAAAATGATAACAATTTAATGAAATGACGTATTTTTTTACTGTCTTAAGCATTAGTTGTAAAATTATACACTATTACTCAATTTATTTTTTATTTATTATCCATAAATTCTGAAATATTTTATTGAAAATGCAAAATGTTTCTAAAATTTAAAATATGATATTAGAAAAAAAAATCTAAATTATTAAAAACTTTTTCCCATAGCTAACAAAAATTTTTAAATTTTAAAAAAAATTTTTTTATAGTTATTTAATTTAAAATTGCATTAAATTTATTTACCTTTACTGCAAAAGTTATTCGAAAAACTAAATTTTTTTCTCGCTTGTCAGCTCATTAAATCTATATCATGAAGAAATTACAAAGTTAAACACAGTTGTTTCATTTGAAGTTTCGTGTAATACATTAAATAATTAACAATTATACAATTAGCGAAATTGACAAAGAATCAAAAACCATTTTAAAAACAGTTATGTTTCAGTAAATGTTTTTTTAAAACCCCCCTTTTTAAAAAGAAAATAATACCATTCAATTTAATGTATCCGACTACTTCCGACGGCTTTTTTTTAAAAGGAGATATGGGAATTTTTTTGTGGTTTTTAAGATTTATTTAGTACATGTTAAGTAAAATTTGCTAAAAAATTAGGAAGAGAAAAAGAAATTATTATTACTAACATGGGAAAAAAATGGTAAAAATTTTTACAAAAAAAAAATAAAATGAACGGGGCTTATTCGGTACAAAAAGTTTATGAACAAATTTTATATTTATAAAATTTTGATCAGTTGCTATGCTGTTCATTTTTAAAATAGATCCTTCAGGATAACAGATACTTTAATTTTTTCAAAAAAACTAGAGCACTTTTTTATCTTAGTTATTATATGAAATCGCTTAAAAACACATTGATTATATCCCCATAAGGGACTGTATTTTGTAATAAAACAGTGATTGATAAATCTGAAAGTTAAAACACTTCCACTATTACACAGAACATACACAAAACTTTTCAGTTAATTGTTTTCAAAACTTTTTTGAGTAATCACTGTCCCTGTTTGAACATTTAAACACACACACACACTTCGAGTAAAACGCCTTTTAAGGAATAACATCTTGTTTAAAGTAGAGGCATCTGCTTTACTAAAACATTTGTAGTTTTTGTTCTAGTGAACAGATAAGAACTAACTTGGAATTTTTATAAAGCTAATAAGATGGCCTATAAAATAAAGCCATAAAATAAAATTTAAGTTTTAGGAAAAATTAACAATTTTTGGGTAGTCGGATTTCGTAATTATTAAATTTAAATATAAGAATATAGTCATTGTACAAAATGAGCATTGAATGAATAAGAGTAGTTATTTTGAAGATTTTATTGAGATCGATATAATCATGAGAATATTACAAAACATTTATCGTTAAGTCAATCTGCGCTCCTGAATAACTTGATAATTCTTACTTAACGACACAGACGAAAACATGTTCTTTTGTAATCAAAGAAAATAAAATTTCAAATCCCAAATGAATGTTGTCATATTTTCCTTGCTATCTAAAAACTATTTCCAAAAGCTTTATTTTCTTTTTGTTTTGTTTCCGTAATAGTTTCTGAAAATCTTGGGCTTATTTCGCGAGCGGAGCATGAATAAAATATCCAATCGGATGAACTTTTAGAGAATCATATTCTTAAGTGTAGAGGAAACGAGCCAATCGCGTGACAATCGTTTGTGTCCTTTTATTCGGTGGTAACTTGTAAGACCTGTCTTTAGATGTTTATGCTAGCTGCACAAGAAAACAAGCTGCACGCGAGGATCACTGGGCTTAATGATGGAGATAATGGAAATTTTATACCACTTAAAAATTTATTTATTTGTATACAATTTTTTTCACACAAGGTATTATATATTTTCTACTACAGCCATGTCTCATTGAATATTCGTGTTGGTTTGTATGAACATATGATATCGTATTTCTTTACATGTTATTGCATTTAAAATATTTTGTAGTTCGTATTGAAAAAAAATCACCCGTGAACTCTAAATGTGTTGCGAGTTTGAATCCTGTTTTATGGAAATAGATGAAGATAATTTGAACTAGAGAAACAATCGAGTTTACTTTTGCAAAAAACCTCAAATAATGGTTTTTATCTTATTTTTACCAGAACAAATATATGTACAGGTTCCTTAAGTTCTGAAAATGTAACATATTTTTTATAAAATTAATTAGTGAACTACCGAGTTTCATTATTAAATTTCTTTTAACCGGAAATAATTTGTGGAAGAAAATTATTAACTATATAAATTGAAATGGTGTTATGATTAAGGAGTATATATTTTCTGAAAGGTTTCTTTAGCAATTGTGAAATAATCGCTAGGTAAAGAATGTTTTCGGGTCTAATTTGGTTTGAACACAAACCTGTTCAAGGTGTTCTAAAGGTATGATATGACAATTTGCGAGATATATCTTATAGTTCCTAATTAAATTTGTTGCATTAATCGACATAGATGCTGCTGGTATCTTGAAATTACACCATCTAAGTGTCCTTAGACATAGTTTAGTTCCTTGAGAAGACATACTCTTTCTTCCTCCCAATTTTACAAGTTTTTTTTTTAGATATGCAATTGAAACTTATAATCCGGTTTCAAGATCATAAATAAATGACATTTAAAAAAAAGCTTTAACAAAAATGTATTTATATTCAGGATATCTGAAGAGTTTAGGCCTAGGAAACATCTGTATCAGAGGAATAATGATTCAATTTTTTGTTATGGAAAAGATGAATTTACTTATTTTAAATGAAAAAGGGAATAAAAGGAAAAATATTATAAATGAAGACTACAATATGACTTACTAGTGATCCAATAATTTCCTTTTCCTCTTTATTTATAGTTCACCTTAAATTATTGTAACGATTTTATTAAAGTACTGTATTTACTCGAATCTAAGCCGCCATCGATTCTAAGCTGTACCCCCGATTCTTTACTTGATTTTGAGAAAAAATAGAAAAATTGTGTAAAAGGTTCATCTATGTCCAGAACTTAAGAAGTTTTTTTAAAGAAATTAATAATAAATAAAAGAAAAGTTAATAATTTATTTGACCTATATTAAAAACTTTCAAATACATACAAGAACAAATAATTATTCTAACCGTCAGTGTCATGTTTCAGAATCGGTGCCAGCGTCGCTATTTTCACAAACGGTGTAGTCATCCAAGTCATTCGAGCATTTGTTATGCAATATTTTTTAAAAGAACGTTTTTCGAAGAATGTAAAAAATTATTAAAAATCCTGTTCAATATTTAGGAGAAAAAATTATATCATTTTGTTTATGCCATCTACGTATATTTGTTTCATTCGTGTCAAATTTTCAGTGCCTTACTCTGTTTCTGCATTTTTCTGTATATAAAAATTGCCTCCTTTTTTTTTAATTTGAATAAAACCCAAATCTTTGATTTTAAAAGGTGATCGAAAATAGCGATGCAAAATTTAAGGGGGAAAAAATGTTTAGGGCAGACTGAATTACAGGGGGATAATTTTCAAAAATGGGATAAGCCATTTTTGGCAAGTGACCGGGAAAATGCAGGGTTTTATTTTTTTCCCGGAAAAGGATTGAAACTAATTTTTCCCCCCTCCAAAAAAAAGTTTTCCCTTTAGTTTTTAAAAAGCCGAAAGATTTTCAGAACATTTACATTTAAAAAAAATGGTGGGATTGGGTTCAGTAAATACGGTTAATTTTTAAATTAAATTCCTTTTTAAAATTTAAATTTATTAAAAAAAACCAATCCATTGTGTTTTACGAAAAAGGCAAATTTTTTCTTTCATTAACCTAAATTTAAAATGGATTTGCCATTTTAAGGACACTTAGAAATTTTCAATTGAGTTTCGTTGTTAATCTACATGTAAGGCATAAATGCAGATGTATCCATACCTATTTTTTTATATATAAAAAAAAAAAAAAAGGCAACCTTAACTGAAATATTTTACCCTATACCTTTCTTTTTAAACATCTAATATTAATAGTATTTTTGTAGTAATGCTTTAATGAAATCGAAATTTTTTTTAAAAAAGGCTATTAAGAAAACACATCTGTAAATACTTAATATTTATAAACTGAACACAATGTTTCAAAGGATTACAAATGAGAATGTAATGGAGAACGATTTTGAATAAGTCAAAACCCCTTTCCCTCGCTTACGGCATTGGTGTATAAGAAATTTAGTTACCCAAACCCTTTTATTAGTTTAATTTGTCCACCCCTTCCCCAGGGAAAGATTTATGGGTGTCATTTTTTTGATTCCCCAGCAAAAAGAAGGGGCCAAATGAAATAATTTATATCGTTAAAGGATTCATTATCATCAGAATGGAATAACGCATTAAATATAATAATGTGAATAGTTACATTCAATTCCACTCAAGGGATGCAGGGACTGTGTATCGATTGATTTTAACAACAAACATTCTGAGAATGTGCATGCCAGATTGAAAGTACAGTCTCATAACTCAGACAATTAAGGAAGTGATTATACAATTCTGTTCAACTTGCATGTATTTCCGTTATTTGCACAGGAAATATGACTGCACAAATGATATTTTTATATTGATTTATTATTAATTCATGATGTGTTTCTATACACACTTGGGGGAATGTTTCATATATTCAGTCTACTTTAGTACAGTTTATTATAAAAATTGTTTGAGAACATAGTGTATCCTTTACTGAACAACTACTTCGTAAGAACTTGTTATGTAAAATTAATTTTTTTTTGGAAGCATAATGTATATTTAGAGACTGTGTGGTATAAGAATTTTTATGATTTTAATTATCCCTAGGAATGTTTGCGTAGTTCTGTAATTATTGAAATTAATACCATTTTCCTATACCTTCGTTACAGAAGTGAAATGCACTTTTCTTGGCGTTAAAATTATAAAAAAAAGATTTGTATTCCGATACATTATCTACACAATTTCCTACAAATGTTCTAGCTTGTTCTATATAATTAAATATTGTTTTAAAAGAAAGCTTTCCTGTATCAATGTAAAAAAAAAGACAGATTTTAATTTATTTATCGACACTGATTTTATGAAATATTTCGCAATGTCTACTTTGCTATACGCATCTGAACTCGGAGGGAAAAAAATTATTAGAAATCATAGTTAATAAATAATTTGTTAACTTTTACCGGCTTTAAACAAATATTAACCCTTGTGTGGTCACGCCAGGCTCACAAAATCTTTAATTCAGGAAAAACTGTTGATTTTTTACCAATGACCTCATCAGTATCCTTTCACCAGAGAGTCTTCATGGGAACTAAAATGTATTTGTCACATTTAGTCCAAATCCGCATGAGGGATCTCATTTGCTCTTTTGACACTAAACTGCATGTTTTCATGAACGATATTATTACAAGAAACTACATGCACTTCCCAAACTTGAAAAAATTATCAATTTAGATATACTTGAGAAACCAGACGAAGAAAAAGTTAAGAAGTATTTATTTCCGTAATTGATTTTTGATCAAGGAATTTTCAGCACGATGTTCTCAATTCAAATAATTATTGGAAGCGCTCACAAATTTATAATGTACAATAATGTGGCTTTATATGATAAACTAAACTTGCTCCCATTTTACTGGTTGCAAATTGAAGAATTGGACATGCAACCAATTGATTTTCAGTATAGTTAATAGGATAAAAAAATTTTTTGGGAAACAAGGAAAATTTGAATTGTTTTAAAAGTAAAAATAATTTAATTTTTTTCCCCAAATAAAAGAAAAATTATTTAATGACGCGTCTATACCTTATTGAACATTTCTTTAGAAAAAATGACAAGTTGATCCATTAAGGTTCGCTTACCTCT
Source organism: Trichonephila inaurata madagascariensis (assembly GCA_019973955.1). Classification (NCBI taxonomy): domain Eukaryota; kingdom Metazoa; phylum Arthropoda; class Arachnida; order Araneae; family Nephilidae; genus Trichonephila; species Trichonephila inaurata. The sequence goes on from BMAV01012668.1 coordinate 15,778, forward strand.
GCCCTAAGCCATCCAACCTCCGCTGTTATATCGTTACCCTTCTCAGAATTTGAAGGACATAGTTGGGTTCCGTTTCCCCTAAAAAGTCAAGGATTAAAGTGTCCCTGATAATTCGTTTATAAATATTCTATATATTTACATTACATTTTGTCCGGATATTTTCATCCTATTATCAATAAAACAAAAAAGAAATTTTCTGACTAAAATATACACCAATATCCACATTATCCTAATTTTGTCGTTTTAATTATAATACAGCAAGAATATGGTACAGTTCTATTTAAAATATTCCTAGAAGATAGGATTTAAGTACACAAAATTAATACACTTTTATGTTTGCTTATAAAGTATATATTCATCAAAATAATATTAACTTACTGGACAATTAGAATCATTAATGTATTCCTTTTTGTTCAATTTACATCAAAAAGACAGGAGCTCAAAAGTAACTTACTTTTTTTTGCTTGCGAAATACATTACCTACTAAAATATTTTATATCAACTTACTTTAAAAATAAAGAGTTTAAAAATTTGTTTTATGTTCGCAAATTTTCCATAAAAATTGTAGCCGTAATTAACCTGAAATAAAACCCAACAGTTTGAATTAAAAACTACGAATAGTAAATATGATAATGCATACGTCAATAGTAACTATGGTAATTCTGATTATTTCGAGAAATCTAAGATTTAATTCTTTTCTCAATTTATAATTTAAAAAAACAACATGTATTAATGTTAGATATAATAAAAACTTTACATAATTCAATGTGTTTTCTATAATTAATTTCGTTTGTAACATTAAAAAATTCGTATTCCACCAATACATTGGAATTTTATTATTAATTATCTTTATACAAAGGCGATTTCTTTTCTTAGTAGATGTATAAAACTGTCGAAAATTAATACGAAATTAGTTTAAATGCGTTCTTATTGTATTTGCCATATTTACTTATGATAATTAAATTATATACGATTATTTGTTTGTGCTTATTAATCCAATAATTATGGTTGAGTTTCACCGAACAGTTGAGCTAAAGAATGTTTATATTTAAAAGAATAGGCATTGTTAATAAATATTCACTCAAAGGAATTGTTGAAACTAGAGTTTATATCTGTCAAAAATTCCCTTAACAGTTATATTAAATGTATTTAATTATATCTAGTTTTGCAAAATACATAGAAATATTTTTGTTTTAACTATTTAAGCAAATACATAAAAATATATATTTCCTATATTTTAGGCATGTTAATGCGACATGTAGTTCCTAAAAATAAAATTTGGGGAATTTTAGTTGGTAACGGGCGTAAGGTCGTTGGATACAAAAAAGATTTGGGGGAATGGTTTTTTAAAATTCATTGATCCGAAACCCTTTGAATTAAAAACTTTAAAAATAATTTATTTTAAAAGAAAAAAATCCCGGAGGGACTTTTTTTCTACCCCCGTTTGAAATTAAATAAAAATTTGTTATAATAAAAAAAATGGTTTTAACAATTTTTTTTGGGATTTGTTTAAAAAGTTTGTTTTGAATTTTTTTTAAAATTGTTTTTTTATTCCAAAGAAAATTTTAAAATTTGAAAAATTTGTTCAAATTTTGTGGAATTTTTTCCAAATTTTTTTCCTTTTTTTCTTTATAATTTTTAAAAAATATTAAAATTTATGTTTTTCTTAAGATTTTAAAAAGCATTTAAAAGACAGAAGACTAACTCACTGTTTCATATTTTAGTTATTTTCTCTCTATATTTATCAGAAAAATATTATATAAGTTAATAGTAAAGTTTTGAAAATCCAAAATTATGTTTCAAAAATAATTTGTTGCGAAAAATTTTAAAGGTTTTTTCCAAGGAAACCCCTGGAAAATTTATTTTATGGATTGTTTATAGATTTAAAAACTTTTTCTTAACAAACAAAGTTCATATTTATTTAAAAGGACAAAAAATTAGGAATTGGGGTATGAAAAATTGTAAGTAAGGATGCTATGATTGTAGTTAAAGTTTGGGGAAAGCAGATTGTAATTGTAAAATGATGTTTTGGGTTGGGAAAGAAAGATTTTGATTTTATTTGTAAAAAAATTATATTTTTGAAAATAGGAAAAAAAAATTACGTGATAGTGATTCAAATCTTCCAGTATCAATTAAGTGAATTCTAATTGTGTTAATGGTCAGGGTTTGGCATTTAATTCGCTCCTATTAAGTACTGGCCAAAAAGATATTAATATATTAAGGTGACTTACATTTTTTATAATTGTTACCCAAATACGAAATTTTAAAAAAGGGGTTTTGAAACCTAGAGGGATGGGTGTTTGTATAGGCATAGTTCATGTGTGGCATGGGGGCTTCTAAATATTCGACGTCACAAGACCCCTTGTGAGTTTAGTGAAAGGAGGTGGAAGGCCTCTGACCTCAGGGGGCCCGGAAAATTGAGAGCGAATCCGAGTCGAATGGTACTGTAACGTGTATGGCTAAGGCTACTAAGCTGAGGCTAACGGCAAACGTAAAAACAACCCCTTTTTGCCACGTAAATTTTGGGGAACAGAATGTTTAAAATATCAATAAGTGCAGGAAAAATAAATATGAATGACGCTAATGGAAAATGTATCTAAATGTTGTTGTTGCTCATATCTATGTCTCCCGTAGATGAGGAAAACCTCCACCAAAAAACAACACCATGGGCTTTATAAAGTCTTGTTTTGGGTCCCAGGAAACAAGAATTTTTCTGGAGGCCCCCAAAAACCAACACGCCAAAAACTTCATTTCCTCAAAGTAAAAGTTCAAAATGGCCCCAGGAAATGAGTTAGAAAGTTTGTTTTTCTGCCGCATGGGGGGAAAAAAACCCAAAGGGGCCTTAGCATTATAACTGATGAGCGGGGGGGAAAAGTTGATTGATTGTTGTTGATGTGGTAGAGTGCAGTTCTGAATGGGTAAGGGGGGCCGGAGTTCCATGGGTTGAACTGCCCATTTTTTGCTAGGACGTCATTTTTTGGGATGGACCCATTTTGATTGATTGAGAGAATATGAAAGACGTTTTTTTTCCCAAAATAGCCACCCCCGTGTTATCACCCCCTTTGGGTGCCAGTTTTGAAAAATGCGGATGAAACTACGACTATCAGATAATATCCAGATGCTTTAGGACCCGGTGAATGCCCTTTAAAAACCTGTATCGATAGCAATGTAAAGACATCCCATCAGAGTTTCTCAGTTTAGGGGACTGGGAATTTTTGGACTTAACATAAATACCAATCCGTAGAGAGTTCATTCCCTGCTACGAAAGAAAAAATGATCTTTGGAATGGCAATAATTTGAGGGGAAGTTGCCTAGAAATTCAGGAGAAACAAGCTTGTTGAAATGGGCTGAGAGGTTTCCGGGGGGGAAATAACCCCCCTGGAGGTCTCCCATGGGCAAATAAGGACCTGATGCCGTTCAACAAAGGGGGAAATCATTGTTCAAAAAATTTTACTATAGGGGCCCTTCATCTTCGCTTTTATTGTTATCAGTTCTTAAAAAATTTTATGTTCATTCGGACTATAATAAGAGTTTTTTTATAAATATTTCACAAGTTTGAATTTCTTTTTAGCGCTGGGGGCAAAACCCCTAAAAAGGACGATTTACTGGAAACTGAAAGAAGGCCTGTTAAAATACGTGTAGCGCTCAGCTGAATATTTGTCTTGGAGGCCTCAAAAATAAATCGGGTAACCATACTCCAAAATAGGTATAATAAGCGCTAAGTATTTTGAACAGTAAGAGTCAGAACCCCAATCACGATCAGAAATGTATTTCAAAAAATTCAGACGATTTCTGCTCTTGCGCACAAGATGATCAATGTATCTCGAACTGGAAATTCCTGTGTCCGGTACAAACTCCAGATACTTAGGATGTTTGTCTACTGATATAGGAGAATCACCCAAGAAGAACTTAGGCTTGTATTTATACAGTTTTCTATGAGTAGTAAAGAAACCAGTTGAAGACTTCCCCGGCATTAAAACACAATTTTTGCTTTTTGCAAAGTCCCAGTTTGAAAAAGGGTTGGGTTTAAATGTTTTCCCGAACCGAAATATCAGCACAAAATTGTATCTTAATTACTCACGTTGTGCATGTGAGCAATCTTTTATTTTATTCTGTATTTAGAATTTATCTTTTTTTCATTCCCCTTTTTAATTTTTTTTGACCTTTAAAGCTGTTTGAAAATCCCGTAAAAAGGGGGGTTTTTAAAATGAGAATTTGAATTTTAAAAACTTTTATTAGAAAAATTTGTCTAATTAAATAAATTCTAACCACCAAATTAAATAATAATTAAGTAAGATCGAACAATAGAACAACTAATGATAAATTATTTCAAATCAACTTCCTAAAAAATTTCCTTTTTATTAAGTCCCCTCCCCTTTGGAAATTCCTTTCCTCAACTTCGAAATTAGATTTCCTCTGTTGGAATCCAAAAACTTAAGAGTTGATTTATCCTTTTTTTGGGTTTGTAGGTAAACCGTTGAACTTTCAGATTAAAAAATTTGGTTCGCAATCCTTTTTAAAAATTAAACATTTTTCAACCATTTGCATTTTTGTTTCTTTTTATTTGGGGTTGAAAATTTTTATTTTTTCCCGTTTCAAAGAATTAATTTTTTTAAAAACCTTTTGATAATTTCTGCCTATATCCTTCTACATGTAATTTCCTATTACTATTGATTTAGTATTGACTTACGTTTGTAAGCCTTGTGTTATACTTGTCGTCACACAAGGAGTCTACCTAGTGTCTCAAAAAATACTCATGTTAACTTAATTATCCTTATTATCCTAAAAAGTAGATCGTGCTCAAAATATTTGCAATAATCAATATAAACAAATGTCTGTTTTTTGTTCATCCCTTTATACATAAAGCATTTCACCATAGATATAATTTCTTGTATATTTAAGTACCACTTAATTTTAACGAGTGTGCCTTTTTTATGTTTTTATCGCGTTTAACACAGCATTTCTCAAACTGTGGGGGCGCGACCCCTTGGGGGAGAGGCGTGACAACTCTACGAGGAGGGTGCGAGTATATTGAAAAGTTGAAAACAAAAGAATTAAAAAAAATTGTTAATTTTATTGAAAGAAAAAAAAACAAAATACATTCTGACATAATAAAAAATAAAATGCACGTTTACACTGATATAGTACATGAATAAATGTACCAGTACTATACATTGTGCGTGCATTTGATAAATTAACAATATTAAATAAGAACAAGTTTAATAATTACCAATGACCCATGGAATTTGGATTGCCTTATATAAAATATATACAGAAATTAACACTTATCTTGATAATTTTTGTATGGTTTATAATTAATCCTTTAACTGCCAATTACAAGTTTTGCAATTTACTTCCCAATGCCAACCGTTTTACACGTTGGAGCACGTATGTGATGTATTGGGGGCGGTTAGGAATAAATAAGCAAATAATCTAAAATAAGTAAATCATTCGCACACATTGTCCAGGTCTATTAATTGCATTCCAAAGCCTTTAGAATAATTTTATGGGTAGCAGTGCACAGAAAATTTCGTACATCGGAAAGACGTATATATACGTCCGAAGTAATAAACGTTTTGTCTGAGCGAGACGTTTATATACGCTGGTGGCACTTAACCCTTAACTTCGCACTGTTGCATTTCTGCAACATATGATTTATTTTAATTTAACAGACTCAATATTTTTTATAATTGCCTACAAATCACTTATCTGAGAAAAAAAAAGATTACTGCAACGAAATACAAGCTGATTTTGTCACTAGATGGAAGTACATTTTTTTCAGAAATCACAACAATTCTAAAAATCTCTGATGCTTCAAGAACGTGTTTTCGCTATAAAAATAATCAATTATATTTTATGTTTCCTCTAGTTTATTGATGAAATAATTATCAGGTAAGAAATTTAAACATTTTATGATGAATAATAAAACTCATATAAAAAAAAAGTTCTGTAATTTACAGCACTACTGCGCAATGTTGCACTTCTGAAACAAACAAAAAATGACTGAAATTCAATTTAAAACTGCTTAATTTTTTTTTCATATTTTTCCCTTTTAGCATTACTTGAGAAATAGCTGATAAAATTTTTTCATAGAAATCAAAAAATTGCGAAGTTATGGATTAAGAGGTAAAAGTTATATCGTAGTTTTAGCATCAAAGTATAGTATTATTGAGTTCAATACATTGCTATTGCATGGGGGCGATGAAAATTATAATTAAATATTGGGTCGCGAATATTGAAACTTTGAGAAGCATTGGCTTAACATGTTTAAAATCAAACCAACTAAACATTTGTCTATTAGAATCTGAAAAAAAAAATTGTAAAACATTTATATTATATATATATATATATATATATATATATATATATATATACGTATCGTAATTTTATGTAACCTAACACTATAATAAATATAATGATAAATGCATAACCCTCAACTATAATCCCACAAAAATTGATTGCATTCAGAGACTCCCACGTTCAATCATATCAATCTAGGTACATGAAGTTTTCATCAAAGGCTTTACTTGAAGAAATTACCCACGAGTGAAGAGATACGGATCCAAAAATACCTTTACTCCCACCACGCCCTCTAGGGTGCGAATTTTTCAGATACCTGTCAAGAAGAGATGGATGATCTCGAGCATTACATGTTTATTTGTGATATCGTGGAGGGAAGATACATGAGACATTGAAACAATTTAAGGAAAAGAAAATTGGAAAAGAAAGATCCAAGACGCCTAGCTGTTCTTGAGAGTTCGTTTTTCTCGAAAGGGTTTTAAAGAAAATAAAAGCAAATGTTTTACTTAATTAAATCAATTAGCCACATGGGTTGCTCATTGATTGTCAATGCCTTGGTTTTATTTTTCCAGAAAGGAAGTTAATTAGAATTTTTTTAATTACACGTTCGAATTACTTTTTTAAAAATAATATTGAAACATTATAAATGTTTTTTTAGGGACCAATACCAACAAACACTAATATTTAATGAACAAAACGTTATTTTTTATAAAAAGACATCTATATTTTACAAAAATCCAATTATAAGTGAAATCTTAGCAATATTTTTTGAAAAACTTCAAACCAATTTGAGAAAAAAAAATAATTAACTGATATCAGTAAAAGTATTACTAAAACAAATTAGATATATTGTTTATAGAGAATGTACTACAATGTCAATGCTTAATTAAAATTTAAAAATTTTAGAACTGATAGAGTAAATATTATATGAAACAGAACATTCTTTACGATGCCATTGTTTAAATAACAGGCCATAACTCAAAAAATATTCATACAATAAGGAATATTTTCGTACTTTCTCTAGAAAATAATATAAATATCAGGCTAAAAACGTTTTATAGCAATATATTCATAATATTTTGAGTTATCAGACTCACCACGATAGATTTTGGACAATTTAAACCCATTCCTGGTAGGTTAGAGACTCACTTATAGTTTTTCTAATTTTACAAAATTGATTGTAACTTGTCATCTCGGTAACAAAACAAGTATGTTTTGTAAAGATAAAAGGTAACTCTATTCAATGAAATAAATTTAAAAATAAAAATAATATGTTTTGGCCGAATTTGGTCATTTCATGTTCGGATACCTTAAAGTACTGATTTACTAAATATCTGTAAGCGATGTTGAATATTCTGCCCAAACAATTGAAAAATACTGCTTTCTGATAAATTAAAGTACATTTTAATTCCGATGTTAAAGCGTTTATTTAATTTTCCTTGCTTCATTCATTTTAAGTACGATTTATTTTTCAGCAGCATGTTATTTAGCAAGCAATTAGCATTACCTAATTTGTTATTAATAATCTTTTGTTATTAAACATTGCAAAATAGTCGTGGTGTAATAATTGTTTATGTGAATATTACATTTTTGTGTACAAAGTTCTTTTCTGGGCGTGACCTTTTGCCTATGTTTTCTTCTCCCTTATTTGTCAATAGTTCACATTACTATGCGTCATTTGGACAATTATATTAGGCTATTCACACGTTATGTAATAAGAACCTTTGTGGTTCTGCAAGAAAGTAACTATAAGAATAATCAAGGAGGAAGAAACTCTGTACTTTTCCTGCCTAAATACATCGTAATTTAGAAAAGTAAATGACGTTTATGGACTTTTGTAAGAATACCACGTAGAGAGTAAATGAAACAGTTTAAGGGAAAGGAATTTACCTTGCTGATTTTTGTGAGCCAAATCCTTCATTTAGTAGAACATTCTTTTATAAAAATTTCAATATTTTTACATTTTTCACATATGTTTTACACACAATACTACTATTTCCCACACACACAAATTTCAACTGTAAATTAAATTTTTATTTAGTATTTACTTTTAGAGCATGAGGATGTATTACGTAAAGGAATTTATAAAATTTGAGAAAAGGTATGGCAAAGGTTAAAGGGGTAAATGTAAAAGGTTATATGTAAAAATTAAGCAGCATTTTTTATCCATAATACCACTTATTATAATGTTTTCAAAGATATTAAGATTTCTAATGGCACCTTTACAAAAACAATGTACCAAAAATCCGCTTAAAGTGGCAATACTTAACTTTAGAAGATGATAGTTTACTGAAGTATATTGTTAGCAATTTCACCTTTGGATATATTCCAGATTTAAAAATATTGCAATGGGCACCATTCCTTTCTAATTTAACTCTGTAGACAGAGTATTTGCCTTAGATAATTAGAAATAATCACCATGAAGGTCTAGATTTTGTGCTTCAAGTTCAAAATGTTATTTGAAAATTTTCAAATAAATTTTCTGTTTCGAAGTTATTGCTTAATTTTTCTTGTTTTCTTGTTTTTTCTTCAAAATCCAAGAGCTAGATATAAAATGAAACCAGCACATTTTCTCATAATACAATATTTGGACTAAAAAATTAAACGTTGTTTTTGCCTTTGATGTAATATGCAGCATGTTAAACACACAAAACTGAGACATTAGTAAAAATAAAATTAAAATAAATAGAGTAAAGTAAATTCTAATGTAAATGTAAATTCAAGAAAGATAAACATTTAGAAAATAAAACGCAAAAATAGAGAAAGCTTGCTACAATGAATCCTAAATGTTATGACTGAATTATTAAAAAAGTAACCCTGGCAGAAACACTCTTAGTTAAACAATTAGTTCTAGTTAGATAAATTACTAATCCCACTGTACCCTTCATTTATTTACGCAATTAAACTATTCATTAAAATGAAGCCTAATAAAGGCTAAGAAAAATATAAAAAAGAAGAATAAATTACGTGATGGAATAAAATTAGTCGGTATAAACATATGCCATAAATTCAAGGATGAATTAAACACAGTCATTCAGTTATGTACATATATATTTATGCAATCACAAAATCCAATTCGCATTGCCTCTTTGTGTAAGTCCAAAGCTATTAAATGACAAGTCCTGTCAGCATAAACTTATTGTCAAAGCTATTTTATACTAGAATATTTTTAAAAAATGCGGTAAATAATAATAATATCTAAATATTAGCATAAATAAAGTTGATTTGAAGGCTATTCCCATGACATCGTCATTAAAAAAAAACACG
>BMAV01012669.1:0-14973 GCA_019973955.1 Trichonephila inaurata madagascariensis
TTGATCAAAAGCTGATCCCCTCCGAGACATAACTGATCGTTTTTAAAAAACCCAGGAAAACACGATTGCCTAACGAAATCTTCGAAATGCCCAAGCCTTAAATGCTCTTTGAGGTGGCGCCACAGTCGCGCGTGATGTGTGTCTGTGCTGAAATTCTAATCATTTGCATATCTTACCTCCGCTAATGCATTTGTAAATTTCATGTTATTTGCATCCTTTCCCTTCAGGTATTGCATTTACGGGGGCCATCAGTATATATATATATATATATATATATATATATATTATATATATATATATATATCGTCAGAATATATATATATATAGAATTAGAATCAGACTTAGTTTTAAAAAGGTATTTATTTGATGAAATCTATACAAGCTCTGACGCTGAGAGGAGAGATAAAAAAGAACGCCACCGTAAAAATCTTAAGTGGGTTAACACAGATGCGGTAAGTATCGCGGATTTTATGAGTGTACTTGAAACTTAATGGTGACATACATGGCTATTAAATATAACAATCTGGAATTAGACATATTTATTGGCTAGGCCATATGTTCCGAAGAAATAAATGGGTGATTAGTTTGGTACTTCAAGAGGTAATGAAGAAAATAAAAGTTAAATGATAGATAGGGAATTTAATTTTTAATCTAATTTAATTATATATATATAAAGAGAGAGAGAGAGTTAACTTACTCGGCAAAAGTAAGGCTTTCCTTTCAAGTATGATTTATAGTCTATGGTTATCAAAGTGCGTTCGGAAACGCACATATGCCAGTTTTTGAATAAAATTAAGTGGAACTAGAATGTAGACAGTTGGCAATAATTTACATTTAAGGGTTGAGTATAGAAAATAAAGACATTATTAAGGCTGTTTTCGCCATATGTACTAGAGCATGAACTTGACGTGGAGCACATTTTTTGACTGAAAAAATGCCTGAATTTTTATAAAAATGTCTGAGATTGTAACTCACATGCATTTGTTCATAATATAGTGTTTTTACTATTTCAAAATATTTCATAATTAATTAGTTTTTCCTTTTAACATGTGAAGGGCTAGCTCATCTAGCATTACAGTGTAGAAAAAAAAATACGAAACACATTTTATAAAAGAAAAAAAAAATGTCAACTCGGATAAAAATGAATAGTATGATAAAATAAGTGATTCTCTATAGGATAGGGGAGCCAGAATATAATATTAAAGTTTGAGTACTTTTATTTCTAAAAATATTAACAATATTTGTCCCAATTTTTTAACATTAGCCGAAGACAGCTTTAAATGAATGATATAAATAACAAACGAAGATCAAGACGCTCATATTTGTAGATAAAAACAATATTTCACTAGTATATATATAACGTGAAAACTTAAGCATTGATAAGGCGATTCAGTAGAAACATTCTGGCATATAAACACGTGGAAAACACGCACTCAATTCAGTGTCAAGGCAACTTTAAAAGGGAGACTCATTTCCAGGCATTCTCTGTAAAAGCCACCCTTTTCCTGTGTGGGAAAATGGATGTTCGTAATGGTTACAAGAAACTACCCAGGATAAGCCTTGACATGTGAAAGAATAATCAATTATCTTGAAGAAGATCACAGTTTTTGAGTGTTGAACAAGAGTTTGGAATTGACAAAAGTGTAGTTTCAAGAGTATAAGAGAGAGAAACCTAACAATTGTGACCGGTCCACCTCTAAGTAGGTTTTTGAGCTGAGAAAAACATTGGCAAGTGATGGCCAATATTATTGAGCAGCATGTAAAAAGAGAGCTAAGACAGATATCGGGAGCATTGCTCAGCAGCGCGGCAACTGGATGATAGGTTTTATGGTGTATTATGACTCCAACTTCTGGATGTAGTCTATTCATTCTTCACCCTGAATACTGTGTGTGTGTACTCCATAAGCAACAGTTCATCGGCGGCAACGTTTGCAGAGGTGTCAAGAACATAGACTAAATATCATATCAGTGTGTTAAGGGAATTTTATTTACTGATGAAAGACGTTTCATACTGAACAATGATTCTCAGTGCCAGCTGATATGGAAAGAGGAAGAGACATATTGATTTTGACAATTCCATTGATTAGGAAAGGAGGAGGAATCCTGGAATACTTGTATAAGGGTGCAATATGTTAAATGGGCGAACATAACCCAATACGGGAGTCTCCAAAACATGTTATACAGGACTTTTGCAAAGGAAGAGCTTCTAGAAATCGAGGATATGTGCAAAATGGATTGGCAGATTGGATAATGTACGCATATATCTTCAGATTGAATACTGTATATGAACTATTTAATTTTTGACTACTATACTTTAATCAAACTTTAAATAATACATTGAGCCAGTAGCACACACAGGAAATTTTTTCGGGGGCCCGGGGTTTGGGAAATTCACCATTCTTCTATCATGCTATTTTTGATCTTGTGATTTTCAGGAAAAAAACACAGAAAAAACAATTATTGCGAAAATAATTAGCTTTAAATTAAAATAAAATTAATCATTAACAACAAATATTTAATTAAATGTTACGTATTATATACTTAGAATTATAAAATCGGAAAAAAATCAAGGGGCTTTGGGAGGGTCGACCCCAAGACCCCTTTGTGGCCCACTGTATTGAGCCATTGCAGTGTGATATTCATGTTAGCCGATTGACTTCTTTCATGATAACGGCTCAATCTGAAAAGTTGCTTAAGTTTTGCATAGTAATGTATATATATATATATATGCTAGTTGGAAACAAATTAGATTCTAAGTATTCAAAGGGGATGATTGGATAGTTTAAACTATGGATATGACATATCTTTATATATGTCCCTTTAAATTTAGGAGAGATAGAGAACACAATACTCTTGAATAAATAATTTGAAATATATAAATAGCAGTGCCTCATATTCTGAACTTCTATCAATCTTCAATTTTCAGTTCTAATTTGAAACTCAGAGCTTTCCATTTTCTCTCCAGAACAATTAATTAAGAATCACAACGGGGGTAAAAATCTACACACAAAATACAAAATAGAATCACACATAAAACTTACTTTTTTTAATTTAATGTTTCATTGTATAAAAATAATTTTTATTTGTACAGAATTAGATTCTATTAGACTGAGACAAAAGTATTTTATTTTTATTTTGGTCTTTTATGAATTGAAGGATGTTAAAAGAGAATTTAGAGCCAAAATACGATTCAAAGCGTCTTTTTCAATAGAATATTTCTATAGTCATAACTATATTATCAAGACAAAATTTGAAAAGCATTTTGTTCTTCTTATAAACTTAAGGTGCAATAAACCTAACTAGATTCATGAATCAATGATATTGAGCCATATTCTACGAGTAAAATATGTCCTAACTTAGTTATTCATTGATAAGATTTGAGTTACCGAAAAGCGAAAAAATAGCAATTCATATATATATGTTCATGTTTGTATATGTGTGCGTGTGTTGTTACTTTCCAGGCATTCTTTATTCCATTTTCAAACCAAAGGAACGAAATAACATCATGCCTTTTATGTAAACTTTATTTTTATGTTATGTCTAAATAAGTGAAAATTCCTACTGCTATTAATTTTTTTCCTCCTTTATCTTTACAAGCACTATTATTACTTAGATTAATCAACACATAAGTGAATGTCTTTAAATGTAAACTTACTTTATATCTAGACAATTTGAATATTGATTCCTATCTTTTTTCTTTAAGTCTACTTCTGGGCTGACGTCAGAAATCTGTTCGGGACCTTTTTGTTGAGCAGAATTTCATAAATTCCATTGATTAAATAACGCATCATTTCAAAATTTAGATTTGAATAAGAATTACATAGATATTCTGCAAATTAATTTTTTTTCAAGCTGCATCAAATATTTTGGTTTCAATTTTTGATCCCATTAAGGCGTAAAATTATAAATATCAAAGTTGTGATCTAGCAGAAATTAAAATTAACGCATTGCAACAAGCGTTATGATCAAGCATCACTTCAAATAAGGCTAAATTGAATGTTTATTACACGGGTGAAATTCAAATTCCGTTCTCTCTAGGACTTTAATCAAATAATAATGATAACAAAAAGTTTTGACAAAATAAACTAATTGAGTAAAGATTCTAAAACTGAAAATACCAAAGAAGAAATTACTAGAAAGAGGGTGAAATTAAATTCTTTGAGAAACTCTATCATATAATCTGAAGTAGAACGGATCTCAACTTGGAAGTAATATTTATTCTAAAGTTTAACCTGTGGAAAACACTGCATAACTATCATCAAATACACCATCAAAGCATTCTATCAGAGTTTTAAAAGACAGTGAGCATAAGACATTCAGAAGTAATATTACCCCTCTATATCCTGCAAGAAAAACGAGTAGGAAAAGTAGATATTTCACATGTAACTGGAATTACGTATGTAATGTGTTATGAATAATGGAATACTTAAAAAAGATTAATCTTAGAGACATTTGTCATCCCATAAGGGGCAAATGTCACATCAATGTCTATGCTGCAATCATAAGTTTTTCACAAAAATAAAATTTGCTTTAACCTATAGGAACTCGCATGCTAAAAAAAACAAAAATTAATTGTTCTACCTGCAAGAAATCGTTTTTATCTAATTCAAACTTTTTAATGATCATAATCATTTCGAATTCGTGGTCTTTATTATTATTTCTTTGGGGAAAAAGAATATTGATTTTTAAAAGGGGAAGAACTCTTAGAAAAATGTAAAAGAACACATAAAGATAAATTTCAAAACCCTTTTATTACAAGATTTTGAGTTCAATAAAATATTCATTCTTGGAATACAAATGATATTTCTTCATTTTAATTTATTTTCATTTTTAGTTACTATAGAATGACTAAATGGAAAAAAAAAATTTTTTAAAAGCACTCGGGTTTAAAAGATTAATAAATAAGAAAAAAAAGTCTTTTTTTTTCTTTTTAAATGCTCATTTTACATATTTGATCAAAAGGGTATAAATTTTTAGCCAAGAATTTTAAAAATTTTAAAAATTTTTTATTTGGCAAAATAAAGTTAAAAAGTACAAAGCAAAAAAATTTGGGGGTTAAATATATATATATATATATATATATATATATATATAATGTACTCATTTTTTTAAAAAATATATATATATATATATATTTTTCCCTTTTTTTAAATATATATATATATATATATATATATATATATATATATATATATATATATATATATATTTTAAAAAAATGAGTACATTCATCCTCATAAATATTTTATTTGTGAATTTATTTTCTCACAGACTATTTAATTCATGTATTTTTGATTAAGGAATACTTTTATGCTAAGTATTTTTAGAGTTTCAAAATGTAAATTGACTTTTTTCTATACGGTATTGAGTTGGTTTTATCTTTTTTACTAATGCTTTTAAATTTTGGCTTTACCTTTAGCATTTTAGCAATGTTTTTAATATTCGAAAACTATTTTTCTTGTTATATTGAAATTGTAAGATATAAAGATACTTTTTTAATGAAAATGGAATGGGTATTTTTCTGTTTTTAGAAATTAGTATGAATTGAAATTCGTCGTATAAAGCTAAATTTTATATTGTGAAAAAATAAAAATTGTGCTGTTTCTTGCTTTAATGTGTTTTGAATTTCTTTCTGTTAAAATGAAATTTTTCTTTTAACATACTAAATACGATTTAAAATATATATTATGTTAAATTATTTTATAGCTGCTTGTTACAATTCAATACATTTTAAGAGACAAATAAGTTTCTTTTGTCCAATTACATAGAATGGTATGCAATGCTCTTAAAAGTTTAATGCTATGGAAAATTACTTCAATGCGTATTTTACATTCTATCTTTTGCCATTGTGTATTGAACGAATAATATTTTTAAATATATTTCTACTTTTTGAAGGTAGCAGCATTGATTTTCCGATAATGCAATAAAATAATTGCGACGAATTTTCGAAAAAAGGACTGCTGGAAATTGATTTTCAAACTTCTTTTCTGTTTGATCGTAGGTAAAAATTTATACACATAACAAAACTAGTCTTACAACCAATATGTTTCTTCTTTTTAAAAAAATAATAAAGGCCAATTTCAGAATTAAATTAGTCACTATTTTCACATTAGCTTAAAAATTGTAAAATAAAATCAAATGTATGAAATAAAACAAAATCTTAGAATTATACTCAGACAGCAGTTATATATGCAATAAGCTATGACCTTTGTACAATTTACATTTATCACCGAATTATTAGAGGTCAAATAACTTAAAATTTACAAAATAAAAAAGTTTGAAAATTTCGCAATGGACTCGTTTTATCTGACGTCATAATCACATGACAACAAATCCCACGTGTTTGATTTGACTGTGTATTTAGCGGCATTTTCGGATTTGTATCTCTACTCTGCCATATAACAAAATGAAATCCTTTCTTTCCTTTAGCTTAAAAAAATAGAATTTTTATTTTTATGCATTGCTGATAGCTTTATAAATAACTCTTTTTTAAATTTCGCCTTTTTATTTCTTTAATTTTATTGCAAAATTACAATTTGTAAATTCTCGAAGCATATATGCTAAATTATGTTGCTTGGCGATCGATTCCTGTTGCCAAAGTAACTTGACATCACCCCCCTCCTCCTTGTTCCACACTTTAACACGAAATTTTTAAGTATAACGGATTTTGTTCAATTGAACGAGCCATAATTTTGAAACACAATGTGGCAGGCAAACTAATTACTAAACCTAAAAGTATACAAAAACACAAGACACGAGGTCAAAGAACGAAAGTAGAAACTAAGCTTAAATCTAATACTGTAAACTAAATATATGTATATATTTAATAACTATACAAGAAATGCAAAGGACTAGAAAATAAACTAAAAATATTTAACTTACTAAAAAAATTTAAAGTATATATAAAATTTGAATGTAAGCAAAATCGACGATTAGCATACAACCACAAGTGTAATACGATTATCTGTTATTGTTTATTTGATAATCACGTGACAACCGCTAAAAGTTCGCAGCTCCCTCTGGTGACGAATTGACCATAACGGAAGATAAAATAATCAGCGTAAAGTTTAAGAAGTGAAGAATCATCATTTCAGATGGTCAGCCAAAGCAATAGTATATACAATCTAGGGTGTTCTAATTTTAATGTGAGGAGCTTATTAAATAAGAGGATGAGAAAGCGCATACATGGTGGCCTCGTTAGAGCAATAGTCAAGAATACTCACCTTGTTATGGAATAATGCCAATTACATCATACCAAATCATTCGGATTCATTAAGCACCTTTACTACAGGCATGTACCTGTACCTGCAATTGTGAGGACCTCTATGAAAGACATTTGGTAACCCGGCTTATATGACCACACCCATCACTGATCGAGTATGTCTAGAATCTCAGTTAGACTGCTCATTAAACAGTCGTCGCAATTAGTCGAATTTGAAGAGTGCTTCAAACAAGTATGAAAAAATGAGTGAAAGAGGCTTGTATACATCAATATTTAACAATATCGCAATGTGTATTTACCTTAGAGATAATCATAGATAATACTTGAGTTTCAATTCATTTTAAGTTTTTCCTGTAAAAAATTGTGATCTTACTTTAAAAGCAACTATGATATTAATTACTTTTATCTAAGCTGCATTCTGATGTATAAAACTCCCTTCCACACTAACAGGATTTTCTTGGGGTTCAAATATTTATGACAATGAGTATATATCCGTACAGTATTTACGGGACTAACAGAATAACAAAAAAAGTTAAAAAGGGGCCAGTCAGAATAGCATTTGTGCTTCTTATGAAGGTATTTCATTACTGTTATATTTGTCAAAATAAGAATGACATAAAAGCAATTTAAAAAAAAATGTAGGGATTTTTTGTTATATTTCATGAGATTTCTCCCATTTACTGCTGGATATGGTAGGTTTGAAAATATTTAATGGGTTATCGTTTGTTTTAAGGTGTATCACAATGCCAACTGTTTAGTCTTAGTTCTGCATAATGCTGATGTACCATCCCACTATTAGCATTAGTAAAAAAATGATGTTAAAATAGTGCATTATTAATACACATTTTGATGATATTCCTCCCGATATTTTTCAGACATTCCTGTGATAATTGCAGTAGCAGGAGAGGATGCCATCATTCCTTGTAATTTCACCACACCTCTTGAAGATGATGGAGCTTCATTGATTCTGTGGTATAGATTAGATAAACCTAACCCAATATATACTTTAGATGTAAGAAGTGGTCCAGTTAGTCAGGGTCGACACTTTCCCATGATGGAAATGGGAGAAAGGATTTATTTTAATGTCAGTGTTCACCCACCCACGTTGGTTTTCTCTTCCGTTACTCCTGAAGACGCAGGTGACTATAAATGCAGGGTAGACCTTCGAAGATCAAGGACTCTTATTCTTCAAAGTAGATTGAAAATTATTGTACGATAATTTCATCTTTATAATGCTACTAGTTTGTATAATTTAAGAGACTATTGATTTAATAATTACCTTATCTTTCTTGAGTTGATGTTAATTAATTTAAACAAGATAAAATAATCTTTAATTTTTTTAATCAAGCATTTTATACATTTAAGTGTGTGTTGTGACTCATGTTTATTTTATTAAATTATACAAAAAAGTTAGTTTAACTGAAAAATAAATTTCCTATTTCCCTTTCATAAATCCATCAATGTATATATGTATGCATCACTAATTTTACAAAAACCGACATTTCGCATTAGTGCTGAGAGCCTCACTATAATAACTGTGCGTATCAGAAACACTGACATTTGTATTGGGTAACAGAATGTGACCATACTTGTTTTACAGCATAATTATGTTTCATATTTCTATTATTTTGCAAATTAAAAATGCTTTTCTAATTACTTAATTTCCAATTTTAGTGCCTCCACATGAGCCCATTATAATGGATGAATATGGGCAGCGCTTACGAGGTGTTATCGGAAAGTATGACGAAGGGTCAACTCTTACCTTCATTTGTGACGTTGATGGAGGTAAATTTAAGAACTCTTTTTTAATATAATATAACAACAATTGTTTAAATTTTGTTTCATAAGCATTACAATTAATCCTAAAGTTCCATTATTTTTTATTTGTAAAAATATCAAATGTTCATTTGAATATGTTTCAATTTTTTTATGCATATATTTTTGTGATAACGTATAAATTTGAAAATGCCAATTTAATTTTTTTAAAAAATCAAAAATTTAAAATTACAGAGTGTATAGTTTTATTTTTCAAATTATCGTAGTAATACTAATTTAAACAAAAACGTCTCAGTTAAATATATTTCAAAAATAAATAAATCCTTTTAAAAAGGTTTTCTCTATTTTTTGAAACATAATTGGAGATTATAGAAGTGTAAAATCATTTGAAAATTTAAGAACGAATTATATATTAAAGTACTGCTTTGGAAATGTTAGTTTTCTATAATTAGTAAGTAACTTTTAAGTTCACGTGCTGACATAACTTATAAGTTATTTAGACTTATTTATATTTACTTTTTAAAAACTAGCACATCATTTTTTTAAAATTTAGACTTTGTTAAATGTAAATCTAGTCCCCAAGCCTTATAACGCGAAATTCTTTATTAAGTTTAAAAAATAGTTTGTAAATAATCCATTTATTTCAAAAGAAATTTTTCACTTGGATTACATCTTTATGCAACGGTTTGAAAGAAAAATCGCGACAATTTATTTAAAACACACACACACATTCGTTTTCATAAATCTCCGCTTATATTTTCCTATCCATTTCATTTTTCATCATCCGTTTGTCACTTTCCTCCAAATAAATTCGATATCTTACGCCAAATATTTAACTAAAACAAACAAAAATAATACAATTCCTGAAACGTTTCCATTCTGTTTGACCTATAGGTGATCCCCACCCGTCTGTAACATGGTGGCGTGGTGATACTCTATTGGATGACGACTACAACGTTACGACAAAGGGTTTTGTTCGAAACAAATTGACGCTGAATGAGATCCGACGGTCGGATTTGTTGGCGCAGTATTCCTGCATAACGTCCAACACCAATCTTACGAAAGCCAAGAAGGAATCTATACAGCTGGACATGAATCGTAAGATTTTCTTTCACCAATACCTTTGTGGTTTGAAATTTTTGAAATCTCACGGGAGAAAGAGGAAAAGATTTAATCTCATTTGGTTGAACGGACAGTCGTTTCTGCTTCAAGAAACGAGAAAAATTTTGTTTCTGATTTTATATAAAATCGAAATCCATTTTTTATCCATTTTCACTCAATGTCTTTAAATTTATCAAATAAGTACTATGAGGATATATATATATATATATATATATATATATATATATATAAATGTAAAATGACACAGCATTTGTCGTAAACTTTTAAGAATAAGAATTTTCGACTGACTTTTTATTTTATTGATAGTTTATAATTTGTATTAGAAGTTTTTTTTTTTGCATTTCCTATAATCCAGCTAAACTCAGACAAACCAGACATGAAAAAGTCAAAAATTTTTCATTTTTTTGCAAATCATTTAAATATTTTTCTTATAATTTAAATTTTAAATATGTTTCTATTTCATATTCTTTCAAGTACAAAGTAAAAATTTAGTTCTTTATCAAATAAATTAAGATAAGTCTCATTGGCATAAAATTGAAAAGCAATGGTATTTGATTCCTTTTGATTCATACCACATAAAATTATGACTTTTTTTTAAATCTAAGATCATTTAATTATTTGATTATATTTCTAACACATATTCTTAACTAATCTAACTCTCCAGGAAACATACCATCAACGAAGTCTGGCCAATATTATACTTTGTTTTTCAAGAATATTTTAATATTAATGTCACAGCTGAGATACGAAAAGAGAACATAAGAGTGAAAACGGATGTGACGTAACCGTATTGTAAACCTATTGAAAATACCGCATGTAAACGGGTTTAATAAGCTAGATTATACTCATGTTCAAAGTTTTAAAAGTGATTGATGAGGGCCAAAGGAAAAACAAAAAATTGCTAATCACTTGTAGGCTGTAGTATTCGCTTTTAAATTAACATATTTTGTTTCATTTCAAATATACTTATTTCTACCCTTCATATAAAGAAGTGACTATCATAACCAATGTTTGGAATACAAATATTACATAAGAAAATTTCACAAAACACTACATAAAGTTTAAATTTGAAAAAAAATATTTTGCATAAATAATAAATGATTTAAAAGAAAGAAGGTGATGAATTTATAAGGACTGTTTTTCTTGCACTAAACTCAAATTAATTTCTTAACGGGGACAATTTGTAATATGTATTTACTTTTTTGTTTCTATCAATATTAAAATTAAGTATTGGTATTTTTCAGTATTTTTCTTAAAATTTTGCGTCCTTTCTCATAATAAAACTATTTATTATGCAGGATTTCAAGCATTTTAATGACAATAGAGTTCATGTAAAATTGTAGAGTATCCTAATAAATATAGAATTTAAAAGCATTCTTAAAAGATGTACAAATATATTTCTTTATAAATGAAACAATTAGCTCTCTTTCATCATCAGTATATCTTATTTTTCAAAAAAATATCTATTCTCTTTCTCTCTGTCTTTTTACGCTTTTAAATTAATATTTTCTATAAGAATATATTACTTACATTCTGAATTATTGACCTATATAAACTAACCTCAGAGACGCTACAGCCATGAAGACCATGACCTGCTGTGCCTTTTCAGTATTCGCGATCTTAGGCGCTGAGGTGCATGAGAAGCGGTTCCGGTCAGGTGGTCACTCTGACGCTAAGACCACCAGTGTTGAAAGTCGACATTGCCAAGTCCGGGATTTGAACTTCGGACCTGTGGCATGGAAACGCGTATCCGCCAATAATATGCGACTAATTTAGAGAAAGACATTCATTGTAGCGAGGTATAGCTGTGGTAATGAAAACAATCTAAGGTTCTTTAATTTTCCAACTGACATAATGAAAACTTTGTATTGCCACCTGAAATATGTATGCTGTCAAAATCTTACCAAATGCTCAAAGTATGCAGTTATCATTTTTTGTTGTTGTTAAGAACACCAAATACAACAATTAACTAGCTTCCAAAGATTAAATAAAAGTGACTTTATAGACAAGTTTAGAAACTTCTTACGTTTTCAACATTCCAGAGAATAAAATATTAATTTATGTTAAAAAGTAGAAAGTTGTTACGCTTTACAATTTCCTTAAAAACGGAGGGTCATCCTCTTCATAAACCAATAATTAAAATTATGATATAAAAAAATATAAAAAAAATAGTGATGCATTTTCCAATAGTTGCAAGTGCTACTATTTGTAAATTTTCATTCTGGCTGACGAAAATTTGCCATACTATTGCCATAAGAAATAGATATGGATAAAAAGTTAAAGTTGTATTTTGCTTTTATTACTGTAGACTTTACAGATGGGTTACGTCTTAATTTAAAACAATTGATACTTAAAATCTATCCAAAGAATTTCACTTATTAGCTAAGTATAGCCAGAGACTTAATATTAAAAAACTAATTCTCAGAGTTAATAAACCTTTCAGATTACATGGAGTTTCTGGATTTCAAAAACATAATCCTGAGAGCCATGACACTTTTTTCCAAAATAGCATCAAGGATTTTGTGCCACCTTACCAGGCTCCTCAAATAGATCGAGCATAATATATGTTTCAAGCTAAAACATATTCATAATAACCATGCCCAAATGAGACTTTACATTCCTGTCCATTTACAATATCAGAATAACAAGTAAATTCAAATGTATAACGTAGGTAACAAATATATCCTCTCAGACAAAACATACCTTCTAAAGTAAAACACACATGTGACTTCTTTCTCGAATAAGGACAATCTTAATTCTAAATTATTAAGACCGCCTTAACAGTTTGATGAGTGAGTGTATCTCCGCTCAGCCAAGTGTCACGAGATGGTGGATAGCTCTCAGAATATTATGGAAGAGGTTATGGCGCGTTGGGTTGTAGACCATATTGTCATTCTATGGCAAGGGTACTCAACTTGTTCATATTTATATGACACATTCATATGACAGGTATTTCACGCGGGCCGCAACATGAAGATAGTGGCAAAAAACATTCTGAGTCAAAAACAACATAGGACAAGGCAAAATTGATCAAAATGTTAGAACTCATACTTTCGGCTTTTGTTTATACATTATACTAACATCAAACACATAAATATTCACTTAAATGCATTTTTTACTAAGTTATGGGTAGTTTTGATTTCCTTTCATCCATGACCGGGCATTTTCTTCACATTCTACTATCAAAACAATTTGTAGCAAATCTGATAGAATTATATGCATCATTTATAGAATTTTCCACTTAAATTTAGTACAATGTTCTTAAACAATTGAATTTATTTGTGCAATAGGCTATAATCGGGCCACTCAAAAAGGTCCCCGGGCTACATGCGATCTTTGTGCTGTAAGTTGAGTATCACTATTCCAAAAGGTTCGGGTCTTTCACTATATAATCCGATTTTGCCACTCATTCGTGCACTTTGGCCATCCAGTGCAATCATTCTGCTAATGAGTTCCTCGCAAGAAATATCGTCTCACCTTCATATAAACTCAACCGTATAGTGCCAGTGGAGATATTTATATTTCTCAATATCATAAGATAGTTTCATGCAACAACTATGCAATCAATTTAAAAACTCCACTTTGAATCATTTCGGCTACATTGTTGTACTAACATTTTCGTTGAGTCTCAAGGAAATTGGAGCACTAACAACGGAAAAGATAAATCATCCCCCAATTCTTGTTTATTTTATATATTGATAAGTTGTACATTAGAAACTCATGTTATGACCGAATATAACATTCAAAAGCTGTAAAATTATTTTATATAAATAAATTTGTGTTAGAGAAATGTCAAACTTAGTGATTTAATTTTTATGAGCGATTCGTCTTTTCTTGGAAAAGAATGTATATATTCCCATGTCTTGACTGCAAAATCAGGAGCAAAATGAATTTAAATTCAGAAGGGACATGGAAAATTAAATTCATCAAGTAACCTTAAAACTTTTTTTAAAAAAAAACTCTTTTGACATACCTAGAAGAGAAAAATATTTGTAGAATTTTAAGCACAATAATACAGCCTCAGTATAAATATTAATTAGTCTTATATATTTTTTATACAAATCTTTCTGACTTCTTTTTTCTACTTATTTTTACGAACAAAGCTATCGCTAAATTTTCTGTTCAGTTTTTAGTTCCTAACTTCTTGCCTGCATATCCATTATTCATAAGAAATGATAGACTAATAGATAAGGTTAGAACTTTATTTCTATTTTTACTTTGTACTGCTCGAGGTGCCTAAGCTTCTCTTTCAGTAGAATACTGTTACTTCTTTGAATTTTTCCTCCCTTAGTCCTTTTAGATATATATGACTTTCAATACCTCTAGTTTTGTCTTGCGAATAACTAAAAACTGGAAACTTTGAAAATTCTAAGCATCTGTGATAGTGAATTTAAAAGTAATTTTTTTTTATAAAGTTTTTTTTTACTCAAAATGAAGCATGATAGAATTCAATGCCCATGATTACTTCCTAAATTATAGTCTGGTATATTTTTAATTTTTATAGCACAAGCTGAGTTCGTTTTTTTTCAATAGACGTCTCGCTTTTCGTGTTCAATAATTTGCATTTTATTCAAGTTTAACAATGCCATTTATTTACACATTCATGCATAGAAAAAAACAATTATTCAAATAAAAACAAGCGCATTGAGGGGGGAATAGTCATAATATTCATTAAATCTATCACGAAGCAAGTCACCCATTTAGCGTTGTAACTCATTGGATTTTTCTAGGGATCATTTTAGCAGTAGTCACACACACACAGCATTGAAAGATAAATACTTCAATAATAATTCTGCAAACATCTCCAAATTTTGCTATTCCGACTGCAATCCATCCATAAACGACATCTTCAA
>BMAV01012670.1:25148-52459 GCA_019973955.1 Trichonephila inaurata madagascariensis
TATTTGTTGTAAAAGTGAGAATCTACCATAATTAAAATGCATGGCTGTTGATGTTGGTCTAATTAATTGAGTAAAATTTATTGTGACTGTCAAGAGTTTAAATTAAGGAGGAATATTAAAAATTAAATTTAAGATGAATAATGAAAATTAAAATTTAAAATGAATAATGAAAATTAAAGTTTAAGTTTAATATTGAAAATTAATAGTTATAATGAAGATTAAAGGTTAAAATTTAAATAAAACTTGGAAAGTAAGGAGATTCAGAAATAAAAATTTAGGCACTTAATTTTCCAAATGCCATTAAAGCCCTCGAATAAATCACGTTTTGCTTCTTGGAGGGGTTGTGTCGGGCTCACGCATCTTTTCTGTAACATAACCTCTGGGTTCTTTGACGGCCAAGATTAATGGCAAATCTTTTCCAACCCAAATCCAAGAAGTGAAATGCAGTTGTGAAATGCAAATAAGATAGCTTTAAAAGAACAGAAGTTTCAGTAAGCAGAATAGCAATTTAGGGAATTTTATGTTTAGAAGAGATAGAAGTGTGAATTGACGGCATATCAAAAAGTTACCGAGATATTCAGCCATTGATACAAGGTGCATACCATTGCACGTTCGCCCAGACATCTGGTACCGTGATAGAATCTGTTTTTGGATTAAGGTAGGACTGATTTTTTGATATTAGGACTTGTAATATTATTAGAATTGAAAGTAGGCGGATAATATAATTATTTAGATGAGTGGTCTAAGTTACGCGATCAGGTTTAACTATTGCTGTGTGTTTGGTTTATTAGATTCTCACTTATTAAATTTTATCTAAATTATTAGAGATTTAAGTTATATTCTTAATAAAGTCATATTAAGAATTTTAAAATGTCTATTCAGTTTGACAATCCCACACCTTTAATTCACGCTGACAATCAAAGATATGGTCACCATAGAACGACCGTATCACAATCTGTTTCTGTGACAATCATTGGAGCTGATTTTTGGTATCTTTTTAATATTTCACCTGATCTTCGCAATAGAAAATTAATTGATAATGCAACCAAACTTAGTGCTATTTGTAAACTTGTTTCTGTCTCTCTCCTGAAGTTCATTCTATTAAACTCGTTTCTGGTGAGAGCAGTTTTCATGATGTTTTGAGGGAATTCCCAGAAATTGTTAAACCGCCTTCTTTCTCACAAGAGGTAAAGCATAATGTTAAGAATTTTATTGAGACATCTGGTCCACCTGTTTTCACTAAGGCAAAAGGTTTAGCTCCTGATTGCTTAAAAATTACCGTCTGAATTCCAGCACATGTTAAATTTAGGCCATATTAGACCAAGTAAAATTAATTACGCATCACCTCTTCACATAGTAACTAAAAAAGATTCTAGTAATTGGAGACCAGTGGGTGACTATCGTGCATTAAACACCCAAACTAAAAAAGATAAATATTCTATTCCAAACATTTTAGATTTTACTCCAGAGCTACATGGCAAAACTTTTTTTTCACATATAGATTTAGTTAAAGCCTACCCCCAAATTCCCATAAATGAAGAGGATATTCGTAAAACTGCAATCATAACCCTATTCGGATTGTATGAGAGTACTCGAATGCAATTCGGTCTTTGTAATGCTGCCTCTACTTTTCAACGTTTTATTGATAAGGTTTTAAGAGGGTTAAATTTTGTTTATGCTTTTATTGATGACATTTTAATTGCATCATCATCCGAATACGAGCATATCCAACATCTTTGGTTGCTTTTTGAACATTTAGACCAATATGGACATTCTATAAACCCATCTAAATGTACTTTTGGAGTACCCACCTTAAATTTCCCTGGTTTTCAAGTTTGCAGTTCTGGAATCAAACCCTTAGAAGATAGAGTGGAAGCAATCTTAAAATTTCCTCAACCAACCACCATCACTCAATTGCGTCGTTTTCTTGGAATGCTGAATTACTACAGACGTTGTGTATTCGACAGGCTACCCAAATCCTTGCACCTTTAAAAAATTTTTTAAAAGGCGTCAGAAATAAAATACGTCCAAAACGAAATGTCAAAATCAAGCCTGAAGAAGTTCTACAATGGACGGACGAAGCTACTACAGCTTTTGAACTGGTGAAGCAAGCTCTAGAACAGGGATGGCGAACCTTTTTTAGACGTGGGTCAAATTTTATTCATATTTCTTTTAGCATTAGCTCGTGGGTCACTAACGCTCATTTGCACCAGAATTAAGTTTAAAAATTTTTAACTGAGTATTTTTAAAACTAAACATCTTTAAAATTCAATTGGCTTAACGGGTAAAAATGGGCGTGGTTTGATGATTTAAAATTTTTTATTGGGGTTGAAAAATCCTTAAGTGTTTGTTGCAAATTGCAATAAGTGTTTGAAGTTTGAATGAACAAGAAGTCACAAAAATTACGTACAATATATATATATATATATATATATATACTAGCTGACCCGGCCACGCGTAGCTGTGGCTTTATTTTAATACGTTGATTTAATATATTATTCTAAGCTATGCAATGCAGTCAAATTAATCTTCGTTTACAATTACAATAGATTAATTACACAGTACATCCGGAAAGACACTCTCAATCAGTTCTTTTTTTGTCTGAACATCAATACAGAAATTATCTGGCAATTTGATACACTGTGTATTTTAATGCAGTTATACTTCACTGTTTCCAATATCTAGCAGTTGATTAGAAAATATCTGTGGCGTTTAACCATCTTGCAAATGAACTCGGGTGTTCATGGTCAATAGAAGTGTTTCAACGTTTCGCCATAAAAACGATTGCTTTAAACTTAAGTTAATCTCGTGAGCAAAAGTAGAGTGAGGAACGACTTGAAATGCCCGTCGGAAATCACCAGACAATAATATGACAGACAATAATAATATATACGAATATTTTCTCGTTGCCGTTTAAATATTACAAAGATGTACGTAAAACTTCGAATGAGTGTTTATGGGTGGTAGTACACTTATTGCAGATGATGATTGAACTCCTTTGCAATACCATAGTGATTTCGCTCTTTTTTTAATATTACACATTGCGTCAGGTCTCTCATGAACGTCTAATGGCAGCTAGAATGTTGAATGTGCAGTTTGTCCACCATTTAACAAAGTGGATGCAATGCCTGAAGATGGAATTTTCTGTTGATCATATTTTCGCGCAAGGCTGCGACTGCAAGTTTAGTATCTATAGAGAATAAAAATGCGAACGCGAGACTCGAACGCAAAGCCATTTTACCTCATTCCGGCAACTAAGGGAGTTTCTGAAATCCGAATCCAGGTTCTCGTTCTCCATCCCGCGCGAAACGCACATAGTGCCCACTTTTGGGCCCCTGCTTCTGCCAGTTCCATCCCTGAGGGGAAGGAGTAGTACTATCGTCCGGCATTATACGGTAAAATCAATGGAGTTTCTGATGTCCAATTTCAGATTCTTGTTCCCCACCCAGATAATCAACAGGAGCGCACTTTGCACACTGCAAAAATTTTAAGGTAAGCCCCTGCAGTGGTTCGCTTAAAATACGTTCGTCTGGCATTAATTGACATAGTAACGAGAATTTCTCCAATTGGATTGAATATTCGGATCGGCAGTCTCAAAATACGACAGAGATCCACTTTTTGCGTCCCTATGTCTGCAAGTTAGACTGACACCTCTGTCCACGCATATTAAGGTTGACCGGCATTATTCGGTAAAAATTTATCAGAACTCCTAAAATCTGATTTCAGATTCCCTTTTTCCGCTTAGCAATGTGCAAAGTACTGATTTTCAATGCCCCAACGCGTGTAAATTCGGCTGCTAGTGAGAATGAAAATTCGCAAGCGAGACTCGAACGCGATGCCATTCCACATGATTCCGACAATATCCTGCAAATTTAAGGCAGTTTCTGAAATCTTATTTCAGATTCTTATTTCCATCCTTTAGACGCAACCTGGGACTACATTCGGCTCTCCTGAGCCTGCAAGTTGAATCGCTGGAAAGTGGTATTAGGATCGACCTGCATTATCCAGCAAATTTACGGGAATTTCTGAAATCCGATTTCGGATTCTCGTTCGCCATCTCTAAAATGACCATAAATGTACTTTTTTCGCTCCAAAACTTTTGAAGAAATCTCCTGTCATGCTCTACGTAATAGACAATAGTCTAGAATTATCCGGCAAATTTCCAACAATATCTCATATCGGATATCAGATTCAGATCGCCTGTATCAAAATACGTCAGAGATAAAGTTTTCGTGCTCCAAGGCTTTTAAGGTAAGATCCTGCCAGGGTGTATCTACAATACGGTCGTCCGGTATTATCCGGCAAAGTTGGGACAATTTCTCATATTGGATTTCAGATTCAGATTGCCCGTCTTGTAATACGTCTGGGACCAAGTTTTCATGCTCCAATGTCTTTAACGTAAGGCCCTGCCGAGGTGTGTTTAGAATACGATCGTCCGGGACTGTCCGGCAAAGTTATGGGTATTTTTGAGATTCAATTCGAGATTCAAATTCCACGCCCCGAAATAAACCAGGAACTACCTTTTCATGCACCTTGATCTACAAAATCCGCTTCCGCAGGCACACACACATTCCAATATTTTGTGAATTTTCCCGTTTTTCGGATTCTCTTACATTTCCGGATATAAAAAAAATTATGACGTCATTAACTGAGATAAAAACTATCCTATATTTTAAGTTGGACGAAATGACACACAATATGACAAATTATATAAAAATAGGTTGAGTAGTTTCGGAGTTTACCGAGGACAAACACTGTGACACGTAATTTTTAAATATAAAGATATATGCCGTATCGTGGCAAAATGAATAATCTTTCCAATTCTGTAATTATTTTTTTCTCTGATTTTGATAGAAAAATTAGATTGCAACTTTAAAAACGGCGAAAATATCGGAAAATTCTCTCCTCTTCTTTCTTTTTTTTCTTGTCGCGCATTAGCAGAATAAACAGCACACAGGGGGAAAACAATTATGCGTTTTAAGGTTTTTAATTAATATCTTTTAAACTAATTGTGATATTGGACTGAATTGTGAATCTAAATCATTCTCGAATCCACTTGAACCCACACAAAAAATTTCATCAAAATCGGTCCAGCCCTTTACGAGGAGTTCAGGAACATACACACACACAGAAGAATTACATATATGAAGATTATTTGAAAATATATTAATTAAAAACGCTAAAAAGCATGATTCCTCTGCATTTTGTAACAATAAAGGCCCGGTTTGACCAGTTTGGCTGAAAATCGATTTTCGACGCCAAATTACATCATTTTTATAACAATAACGCTGTTACAACAATGCAGGTGAATGTTGAGTTGTATGTTTTGAATGTTTTTAATTAATATCTTTTTAACTAATTGCGATATCGTACAGAATTGTGAATCTAAACCATTTTCGAATCCACTTGAACCCACACAAAAAATTTCATCGAAATCGGTCCAACCGCTTAGGAGGTGTTTAGTCACATACACACCCACAGAAGATTTTTATATATAAATATATATATATATAATGAAATATTATTTATTAGTATATATACACACATATATATATATATGTATAACAAAATTGATTACAAAGTATTTAATGAGAAATCTGTTGCTGTTTATTTTTAGATAGTTTTTTATAATAGTAGGTTCATATTTCGTATTCATTAGTTTAACGCATTTCGCAATTAATTCCTTGTCAGGTCCATTTTTTTAGAAGATTTTACAAAGTTCATTGAAGAAAACAATTTCCACACGGATATATGGACTCAAACATCGTTAAAAGAGCATTCAGTAGCTTTTTCATTGATATAAAATTATTTGGTAAAGAATCCCATACGTTTAATATAATATTTTCAATTTGTGCTCTGGGATCAATATTACGTGCACTACTTTTTTTTTCACACAGTTTTCCTTTTATTTCAGAAGTCTTCAAGTTTTGTTTTCCACACTACGCTGCTTCGAAATTCAACTAATTCCATTTTTTAAAAAAAAAATTATCGGTACCTAGCCACATAAATTCAGTTAACTCCATTGATTCAAATTCTGTTTTGTATGGATATGAAATAAAGTGAAATGTGTTTTCCAAACTTTTAAATTGATTGAATCTCTTCTCAAAAGCTTGTATCATTTTCTGCATAGTTATTAAATATTTTTCAACTGCATTTTCTTGAATGTCAACGGAGTTTTCAAAAATTATTGTGTTTTGTAAATGTTTTTGTAATTGAGGAAAATATTTCATGATTTTCATTACCAAATCCTTAGTAAAGATCTCAAGTTTTGTCATAAATATTTTCAAACACCTTAAAAACAATTAGTCCATGCCCTTGAAGTTTTTTATTCATTCCATTAAAATGCTGAGTGTTGACGCATAAAAACATTAAATTCTTTAACCAATGTATATTGGATAATTCATCGAAACTATTGTCTTTTTCAATTAAAAAGAGCTTAGTTTCTTCTAATAACGTTACAAAGTGATTTAGGACTTGACCGAAACTAAGCCATCAAACGTTGTTGTATATCAAAATTCCTGAATATTGGCATTCAATTTCCTCTGAAAATTGTACAAATTGCCGTTTATATAAAGTTGGTTATTTTTATTACAACTGACATTACACTGGAAAATGTATTTAAACCATACTTCGCATATAAAACTTGCTGGTGTATTATACAATGAAATTCAATCAGAGAATATTTTGCTTAAGATTCTGAATAAATCCAATGTTTTTCCTTACCATATTAGGTGCACCGTCTGTTGTTACAGAAACTATTTTCTGAAGGTCAATATCCATTTCTTTAAGGGCAATATCAAATTTTTTAAAAATATCAAGACCAGTACACTTCCCTTTCGAAGTTATTAGTTTTATATTCTTCTTTCATTATATTTCCATACCGTTACCATTATATTTAAACTGCTAGCTGTGCATGACCATTTACATCATTAACTTAACTCAGTGGCGCAACAGTAGATGAGGGCCAAGGCCTACTGTGCCCATCCCAGTATACGTGGCAATTGGGCACTGAGGTTCATGAGCAGATGTCCCGATCAAGTGGTCATTCTGAAACGAGACCCCCAGTGTTTAAGTCCCCAAGCAAGCTTGGTACTTACTGACCCACTGAAGGGATGAAAGGCTGAGTCGATTTTGCCCAGCCAGGGGTTTGAACATCAGACCTGTGGTGTGGAAGCGCGATACACTACCTCTCAGCCCTGGGCTTCAATTTACATAATTACTCTTATCTAAAGCAATTGAATACATTCCTGAATAATTAAAGTTATGTATTTGGAGAAGAAAATGTTTTTTCTAATTCTATTACTGTATCTTTAATTATATTGTGACTTATAGGTAACTCATTTCTACTCTTTATTTTCAAGTCTTTTTCTTTAAAATCAGCAGACAATGTAGGACTACATTCTAAAAAGTGCTTTTTTTACAAATTCTCCTTCTGATAGTGGTTTCCCGTGGCGAGCAATGCAATGGGCAACTTGAAAACTAGTAGCTGTAATGTCTTTTTTGGAACCAAAAAACTTTTTAAAACACTGCTTTGAGAAAAATTCTCTTTTTTCTTTTGTAGAAAAAAAAATACTTTTTTCTTTCTTCATCTATTGACAAGCCGAGATTAGAATGCACAGTTTCAAAATATCTTTTTACATTAGATGTACGTGTCTCCATGTTCTAATTATAAAATAATGTATGTTTAATATTATTTGTATGCTTTAAATTATAAAATGTCCTTAAAATTCATCAATTTTAGTATAAAATTATTTTCTTAATATTGAAAATACAATGAATTCTTCGACATTCATTTTTCTTGTTTTCCTTGCAGTTTTTCTTTCTTTCTTTTTTTTTTTTTTTGTTGGGTAAGATGTATAAAATAAACATATATTAATTTTAAAAAAAAGGTGTGAATAATTACTTTTTTTAATACATAGTGTTTATGAATTTAAAATTTGTTTTATGTGTTTTATATAAAGTATATTAAACGATGAACCTCTATACGACGAATTTTCCATGTAACGGAACTTTTTTTCCGGGATTTAGCGACTTCGTTATATAGAGGTCCGAGACTGTACTTATATTTAGAATACAATAATTTAACAAGAAATTTTATATTAACATAATATACGTACACATCAATACACATTACTTTTAAATACATTTGAAATGGATGCCACTAAGTTCAACATTGGTACTGACTGGTACAGGCACACCTTAAATTGTGAGCCAAAAATTGCTAATATCAAGAATAACAGACATACGCATGGCACCCAATGACGTTTCACAAGATAAAACAGAGAGGGGACGATACAAATGCTATGGAAGTCTGTTACTACAAACATAACTGAACATAACCTTACAAAAAAACATTTTATCCGAAGAAAGTGCTTTAAATATCGTTATTTGTTTTGTTTGTCGATTTTTTTTTTGAACAAACAAAATGTGAGTAAAATTATACACTTTATTTGATATTTTATAAACACTCTGCTTTATTTCAAATACTACATACTTTCAGTGGCGTAACGTACACCGCCGCAACCCCCGCATTGCGGGGGGGGGGGAAGACCCAACCGCCCCCCATAACCACTCATTCTAAAACCCCCCAATCGCGGGGCCCCCCCCCCCCCCCCCCAGGGGCGCCCTAAATGTTCTTCGTTACGCCACTGCATTCTTTCATATACATTTGTTGTCATTTGCGTAACTTTGGAACTGTAATGATCAAACTGAAGATTACATCAGACAGCATTTAAATTGATTTTGTGTCAATCTAGTTCTTGAAAAATTACAAATAGAAGGCAAAAAATCCACACAGAAAATTTCAATAAACCCGCGTTAACAAACAAGTGACTGCTTAGCACCTAGCAATTGTGGGTCAGTTAAAAAACTTGCGTGGGTCAGTGTTTGACCCACGGGTCATAGGTTCGCCATCACTGCTCTAGCACATGCTACTCTGTTACATCAACCCATGCCAAATGCACCTCTTAGCATTTGGGTTGATGCTTCAGATTTTGCTGTCGGTGGTGCATTAGCTCAGTATCATGAGAATGTTTGGCAACCACTTGCTTTCTTATCCATGAAATTTTCTGCATCCCAAAAGAACTGGTCTACATATGACCGAGAACTCCTGGCCATATCCACAATAGTCAAAAGGTTTCGTCACTTGTTGGAAGGAACAGAGTTTGTGATTTATGCTGATCAGAAACCTCTCATTTATGCTTTTCAACAGAAAGCTGACAAATGTAGTCCAGGTCAACTTAGACACCTGGATTTTATCTCCCAGTTTACAAACATACAGCATGTTCCTGGAAGC
Source organism: Trichonephila inaurata madagascariensis (assembly GCA_019973955.1). Classification (NCBI taxonomy): domain Eukaryota; kingdom Metazoa; phylum Arthropoda; class Arachnida; order Araneae; family Nephilidae; genus Trichonephila; species Trichonephila inaurata. Next base: position 34,444 of record BMAV01012670.1, read on the forward strand.
CAGAACATAGTAGCAGACATATTATCTCGTATCGAAATTGATTCCATTTCCAAAGCAAGTTGTCTCGATTACAAGGACATTGCCGCAGCCCAATTGGTAGATGAAGAACTTAAACATCTCCTGGAATCCAACTCAACATCCTTAACACTTAAGCAACAATATTTTCCTCTGGAAGACATTACTCTTAACTGTGATGTTTCCACCAATGTTTCTCAACCTTTCATTCCCAAGGATTATCGCAAAATTGTTTTCCAACAACTGCATAGTCTTTCACATCCTGGAATTGCTGCCGCTACCAAAATAGTAACTCAACGTTTTGTGTGACCAAATATTAGGCGTGATATTAAAGCGTGGATTAACTCTTGTCACCCTTGCCAAAGATTCAAGATCCATAGGCACACTAAAGCACCAATTAGTACCTTTGCTTTACCTGATACCAGTTTTTCCCAAATTCACATTGATTTCATTGGCCCCTTTCCACCTTCTAATGATCAAAGTTACTGTCTGACAGTAGTTGACCTCTTTACGAAATGGATGGAAGTGATCCCAACTGCTGATATGACTGTAGAAACCGAATATAGAGCTGTGCTATCCGTTTGGATATCCCGTTTTGGTTGCACTGCTATTATAACAACAGACCAAGGTACAAACTTTGAATCAAGCCTTTTCAGAGAGCTGAGTAATGTTCTCGGCGAAAACAGAATACGATGCTGCGTCTAACATCCGAAAGCCAATGGTCTTGTTGAAAGACTGCATCGCCATCTCAAGAATGCCCTCAAAGCACACGAGAATTCGAAGTGGAGTGAAATCATTCCAATTGTACTTCTCGGCAAGCGTTTTGCTGTTAAAAAGGATATCAATGCTACTTGTGCAGAACTTGTCTATGGAACTACTCTCAGACTGCTATCTGATCTTTTCTCTGCAGACAAGATTACCACTACCTGCAGTCGAACCTATGTCTCATTTTTACGTGAGAAAATGAGAGCACTACAACCAATACCTACATCTGCTCATTCGAATAGCTCTGTGTTTGGGCCAACTAATTTAAAGAGCTGTTCACATGTTTTCTTGAGAGTTGATAGTGTGTCCAGCCACCACTCTCGCAAAATTATTCCGGACCTCATGAAGTAATCCGTCGTACTGACAAAGTGTTCACCATCCTCATAAATGGAAGAAAGAAAGCAGTGTCAATTTATCGTGTAAAACCAGAGAGAGAGAGAGAGAGCTTATGTCTGGGATGATACCGATGATATTCCTCTTACTGGAATATCAAAACAACAAGCTGATGAAAAAAACTGATTCACATTCAAAAGACAAAACTATGTCTCACGTAAATAAAACTGAATCTCAATCAAATGAGAAAACTGTAAAAAAAACTAGAAGTTGAAGACAAGTCAGATTTCTCAAAGATCTGGAACAATATATAACATAATATATATGTATGTATTTTTATTTTTCTTTACAATTAAATTGCCTTTAGCATAAATTTCAAACATTTAAAGATATTTATATTTCAAATTTCATATATTAACAGGTGAATTATGTATTTTTAATCATTTAAATTTTTTTTTTCAATTGTTTATTTCTGTGTTTACAAAAATCTAAAACTATATATGATCATCTCAGATTACTGCAATTAATAGCACATGATTTAATGTTACAAATTGCTTTTGATAAATGATATATCAATAATATTTGTCCAATTAATTTTTTTTCTTCCAAACTTTAGAAAGAAAATGTACATTATGCATCAAATCTTGTGTTTAAAAAAATCAACATTGTATATCTTAGATTTATTTTTTTTTCTATTGTGGTTGATAGAAGAAAATTTTATATTCTAAACTTAGTGTTATATGTATGTATGTACAAAATTTTACTTCTTTATTACTTTATTACTGATACTACTAATATTTCTTTATTAACAATTTTATGTGTGTGAGAATTTAACTCTTAGAAATTCAGGTTATTTTCAACTTGTTTAAAATACTTGTCGAAATTAATCTATATATTTTGTGTATGTAAGTGTTGTCAATAATATAGGAATTTCCTGTGTTCAACCAGTATTTGTAAATCTCTATCAATTCCTATGAGTTTATTAAAAGTACATTTTGATTGATTAAATTTAAATAATGAACTGTCAAGTTATTATTCCTTATCTTAGTAAGAATCCCAATTGTTTGTTTACATTAGGATTACCTTTTTGATTCCTTACTTTCACAACACAAACAATTTATCCTGCTACTGAAGTAATGTAATATTTCAATTGTTATTATAAAATTGAATTTAGAGTACATTTCTCATTTAATATGTACAGTGGAATAATTCTACATGTAAATAATCTGCAATATATACCTTGATTTCATATGCATATTACTAACGAAATCCATTTCATATTTTCATTGACAGAAGTATGTCATTTCATGTATGGTATATTTTCTAAATGTACATATTTTTTTTAAAAAATCTTATCTTATTAAGTGTTTTGTGCAAACCATTGTTTTTATTGCATTGTGTAAAACATGATATTTGCATACGTATTTATTTTAACATTACAGTACAACATACATTCCTTTCATATAGATTTTCAACCCTTACAAATTGTTGTTTTTTCCCATTTCCATGTATTTAATGTTTGTATCTTGTTTTCTTATGTAACATTAGTTTTATTTGTGTAATTTTATTCTGTAATTATTTATCGTTCGCCTGCTCTCTGGGGGATACTCTGTAGAGTTTTTCAACTCCTCACTCTTGTAATCTTTTCATTGCGATCTGCGCGTGTGCGTGACCACCAGAAATTGCGAGTAGTGCTTACTCGTGCAGGCACCAAAGATGCAATCTGCGCATGCGTTAGCTCTTCAACTACAGCGACCCCGTGCATTCATTCCGACTTCGCACTCCACTGGCAGCGCACGTGTCCCTCCAAGAGCAGTTACCAAAACATGTGAAATAAAAGCAAGTAATCTAAATCTGAAAACATCGCCTCGTTCATTAATAATACAGTCTCCCACAATGTGTTGAATTTTAAATAGTTATTGGAAAATTAAAATGTTCCGTTTAACCAATAGCATAACACAGTTTAAGAAAAGTAGAATGTTAATGCAAAGTGTGTTGGTTCATTGTCCATCAATGTCTACTGTTTACACACATCCTTCATTTGATATCAAAATTCGTGGCATAGCCGGCCATACTATTATAGTAAAAAAAAAATTTGTTTTGTTTATCAGCGACATTGGTGGCTCAATGTGGGTCGATGCTTAACAAAGGCACCTGAAAAATAATTTTTATGAAAGTTGTTTTATGAAGACATTTAATGTGGTAGCTCCTAAGACAAGAGACGTTTAAATTTAGTATGCATTTGGGGAAATTAAAAGTTTTCAATATACTATTAACCTTAAAATTTAGAAAAACAAAATAGAGAAAAAAAGTGATTTTTGTGTCAATGGTCTTATAATGCTTATAAACAATGTTCGTTTTCAGTGGCGTAGATACCAATGGGCTAAGCAGTGCCGTGCTCGGAGCCTTCGAGCTCAAGGGCCTTTTAACCCTGACCGTCATGCGAGCCAAACTTGCGATAATTTCACCCACATTTAAGATATAAACATAAAAAGTTGCAGCATAACTGTAATCAGGGTAACTCAGTTAAAGGTAATTTCGAGCTTGTAAGGAATTCCCCTAAATTCTTTCTATTATTTGTATAGTGCTACAAACTTTACTTATAGAAAAAATTTACATTATGTTTGTAACACATATTTTTGTTTTACATGTATTTTTGTAACTTTTACTCGAAAATAAACTTCAAGTTTTATGAAAAATCTTACCAAACATTTTAAAAAAAAAACCTACACAGGAAGCTATTTCTTCTTGGTCTTTTTACTTTTGATAAGGATATGATTCATAATAAGCTATTTGCCTGTTTAAGTATTTCGCAATCTACTCGTATCTGCAATAAAGTGATGTAATTTTGTTCCCCTTCCTCTGTTCTTTCGCAGGGATGTTTTTTTCTTCTTTTTTTTCTTAAAAATAATTTTGATAATATTGTATTATATTTTCTTGTCCTTGCATATTTTTTGTATCTTTTCCTGTCGATCACATGTCGAATCGAACCTGAGTAATCATTAAAGTTCACACAAGAAAGCTGATCCACATACATGTAGGTAGTTAGTAGCTTTGCTTTCCTATGTTCTGAAGAACACGTTGTGAAACCACCCCCCTAACGTGACCGTTTCTTTGATTATCCGTGTGAGCTAGAGGTGTAGGATTTACAAAAGGAACAGACATTTTTAAATTCTTAATATGACTTTATTAAGAATGTAACTTAAACCTCTAACAAATTAGATAATTCTATTTAAATGAGATAATCTACTATGAACAAACATACAATAATAGTTATACCGAATTGCACAACTTGGACCACTATCAATATCTAACCCGCCTAATCTCACTTCTAATAATATTACAAGTCCTAATATCAAAAAGTCAATCCTACCTTAATCCAATCGTAGCTTCAATCCTATGAAGAGGCGTCTGGGCGCGCGTGCAATTGTATACACCTTGAGCTACTGGCTGAATCTTCAGAGTAACTTCTACTGGCTGTCAACTCACGCTTGTATCAATCTCTCACATAACATTCTCCAAATTGCCATACGACATACTGAAACTTCGGTTATTTAAAAGCTATCTCATTTTCATTTCAGCTTCAAGTTTCACTTCTTGGGTTTTGGTTGGAAAAGAGTTGCAATTAATCTTGGTCCCAAAAGAGCCCAGAGGACATGTTAAAGAAAAGACGCGTGAGCCCGTCACAATCCCCTCCAAGAAGCAAAACGTGATTTATTCGAGGGTCTTAATAGTCCTTAAGAAATTACGAGCCTAAATTTTTATTTTTCTTAAACTCCTCGCTTTGCAAGTTCTATTTAAATTTTAACCTCGAATCCTCATTTTAACTATTAATTTTCAATATTCGACTTTAATTTTCATTATTCATCTTAAGTTTAATTTTTAATATTCCTCCTTAATTTGAACTCTTGACAGCCGCAATAAATTTTACTGAATTAACTAGACCCACATTAACAGTTATGCATTTTAATCATGCTAGGTTCTCACTTTTACATAAGATATGTGGGCATGCCCCATCTGGGCTACGGGACCGCGGAAAAACCATCTTTGACTTAGATGGAGTAAAAAACGAGGTCCACATGCCCCTTAACTAACTTAAATCTACTTAATGCTACTTAAAATCTTTTACAATTATCTTCTTCTCACTGCTTTTCCATGGGGTTTCACTTATCTGACAACTTTGAGTAACATTGAAAGAAGTGAAAAAATCTGCTTGCAAAAATTACATCTACTTCCATTCGTCATTTGAAAGTTCGTCCTTTTCTAATTGGAATTCAGGGTCTGTCACCTTGAAATAAAAACTCTTTAAGTTACTGAGCATAACACATATTCACATACCAGTACATTTCACAATTTTTATACATTTTATATCACTTTTAAATTACAACTAATTTTCATATATACACCTCATCTGGTCCTTCCAATAAATTCCCCTTAAATCGCGCAGCGCCGTTAATGTTATTGTTAGTAGCCTATCTACACCGCGTTTCCCCGAACCAGATGTACATTAATATGAAACAATACAACAATATATATATACACTCTGCAATTACACAAACATTTTTCAATAAATCATTAAAACAAATAACCAAAGGAATTGTCTCATCTCAGTGAAGTCATACATCGAAGTAAGCAAATGCATCATTCCAATTGTTCTCTCCATCAATTGAAAAAAAAATTTACAAGTCAAATGTCCAAAAAAAATACACTCACTGTAGTGTCAACTTTTGCTTGGATTATAAATTTTAAACACCACCCGAGGCTTCCTTCTCTGCAATAATTCTTCCGACCACTTGTTGGGAAGAATATAAAATGAAACGATACAACCTGATTTTTATGCCTTGGCGTCTCCTACTTGAACCTCCAAGGATAAGGTACTGCTGGTCTTTGCACCTCCTCTCCTTTCCTGGCCGTTTTGCTGTGGATTCTCTCTTTTGTTGGTCTTGATGTAGGGTCTGCAGTGTTCTCCTCTTCAGTTCCTGGCTCGAACTGGTCTGCTTGCTATGACTTCCTCTCAATGGCAGGCCGGGAGTACAATCTCTGCTCCTTTCGCGGTCTGAGGTTATACCTCTCTCTACCTTGCACTACTGCTTCTTCCGTTCAGTTCCTCTTCCTACTTATACATATATTAGTAGTATTATTTGACGATAATGTTCTTTTATTTATTTGATGTTCTGCACGTTTCTGCATCTTTCTTTGTGGTCCTCCTGACCAAGATTCACGCAATCGTTTATATCCCAATCTCTCCTGTCTTCTTCTTTTAAGCTTTTTTATTGTGATTGGAAAAAGAGCTAGGTATTGATCTGATCAGTGGTCCGCGCTTATCGGCCCTACCTGTGTGTCTCTCACCTTGATTTGTCTTAAAACTTATCCCTTTTTCCTCTAACTCACGCTTTACACCTGGCCCTTTCTTCCTACCATACTGCGACTCATTTCATCTCCGTTGTACGCTTTCCCAACTACTCGTTTCATAATGAGAACTATTGCTATCCGAACTACCAGTTCCTATCTTAATCTCGTCACATTTCCTATGACGATATATTCTAATTTGATCGACATTGACCGTTAACTTTTTTCCCTACCGCCATATAACTATTTTATTATATTTTATTTCTAACACCCTATACGGACCTTCAAATTTTGGTTTAAACTTGGCCACAACTTTTTTTGTTGCTGAACTTAACCCTCCAAGCGTTTTGCACGTAAAATTCCTCCATTCTAAAGATGCTTCGAAACTGCACGGCACGTATTTTTTCTCCTGCAAGTATGGTTTTAAAAAGCGGTTGAGCCGTATATTTCTGAAATTCTTTCCCTCCTTTAAAGCTCTAACATCTTGAAATATAATTAGGGACGGTGAAAACCACACAGCAGGACGCTGACAGGAAGTTATATGGCTCGCAGGGAACGCCGTGTTTTGACCCTGTAGCAATCGTTAAAAATCGGGGAAGAATTTCTTTAGAGCCCAGTTAGTGTTTGTTTGTTTGTTAGCTTGATTTCAAATTTTAAAAGTTTCGAAAAGTCCCAACGCATAAATAAAATATGTTATAATTCCCTTTTGGTTTCATATTAGTTTGAAACTGTAACAAGTTGGGGCGTGTCAGGGCAATCTGCTATTTTATTTAGTTTGACAAATTACTTTTTTAAGTATATTCTATTACTTCATTCTTATCTTAATCAATGCTTTCAGTTTTTGAAACATGATTATTTTATCATAGAATGCCAAAAGAAAAAAAAATTAAAAAAACACCGAACACTTTAAAATTTGAAACCTTTTAAACTTTCCAACTACTAAAAATGAATAAATTAAAACTTCATCAAATAATTTGGAACGTTTTCTTACACTTTGATAGAAATAACGACGAGAGAAAAAAAACTAATTCAGATATATTAGTTTTTTTTTTTATTATTATTATTTTAGATTTCAAAGCCAGGTGTTTAGGGAAACTTACGTACAGTACCAAAATATATATTGTTAAGATACCCAGAATTATATTTGAATTTTAATTGCTTGAACTTAAGTTTACATCAAAGAGAACATGAATGAAGATTTTTCCACATTTTCTTTAAAACTTGAATGTTTGAATAAATGGTAATCAAAAATATATGGACACATTTACAGTAGACATTTATGCATATAAATAAACATAAAGATCAATTTTAAATTCCAGCTATTCAAAAACATTCAAATTATTATTCAAAAATATCTATTTATGCAAAATACCTCAACATTTATCTTTTTTTAAAGGCTAACTGAAGAAGTAATTAAAATCTGGATATTTTTTGAAATCTCAACCGTATAAAACTGGGAATTTTATAATAGAAATTGCTTTTGAAATTTCGAAAAAAAAATATATCGCGCAGTTAAAGATTACTTAACATAAGTACTAACAATTCTTTGAGTATAATATAAAATTCAAATTTTATTGTATAGCATCTTTAGTATTTTTTAATATATTTCGAAAATTTCACACAATTCGGTTGAAAACTGCATGTTAAGAGCAAAAAATATGCTAAGAAAATTGATGAATATGCAATAAATTTTTACATAGAAGCAAAGCTGAGAAGCTAAACGGTAAGAATTCAAAATTATGAGTACATCTAAAGTATTTTCGAAATATTTATTTTAAAGTTCAGAAAATTTGTGTGTGCGTTATGTTATACTTAATATTAATTAAATGGTAAACATAATATGTTAATAACAGTCATGTAATCTTTTGACGACGCATTCATATACTAATAAAAATTATAATGGTCATTGTTGAGATTGTCAAGAATTTTATGTAATTTTATAAATTCAGACATTAAGATATTTATGTAGAAATAGACCATCTAAAATACATGAAAAATGCAGTCTTCAATAAAATGATCTTGACAAACAAAATACGGCATTTTCACTTACTAGGGCAGAGGCGGCTTAGGCAGGGGCGAGCTGGGCAAACAGAGAGGGCTCCGCGGTTTTGATAGATGCCGCTGTAGCTTTTAAAGTTTTCAGGAAAAAAATATAAAAATTACAAATGCAAAAGAAGTCTCATAATTTTCCATACATTTTTATAATAACGAATTGTGGAATTGGCTTTCAATACATTGTTGTGTTTAACTATATCTAAGGTAATCAACCCTATTTTAGATAGATTTGTACTACTTTTTCGTAACCGTATTCCTTTTAAAATTCGTGCAGCCAAAATACGCCTTTTGTACTCTTACAAATTTATATAAACTATAACGGTTAATTTTAATTTATGCACACACACAACTTGTGAAATGTTCATATTTAACCATTTCCGTCCAAACAGTTTACATGGAAAAAAAAGTTTGGACTCCCTCATTCATTAGGGAATTATATAAGATTCCAACATTAAGTTTTATTTCTCATCGAATAGGGTCTAGTGGTAGTGTATCGTGTTTTTACACCACAGGTTCAGTTTCTATTAACGGGCTGGACAAGGTCGACTCTGCCTTTCATCCCCACTGCAGTGGGTTGATAAATGAGTACCAAGCTTGCTTGGGGTTTTAAACACTTGGGGTCTCACTTCAGACAGACCACCTAATCGAGACATCTGCTCATGCACCTCAGCACCCAATGGTCACGTATACTGGGATGGGCATAGCAGTTCCTGAACCTCATGGGCGGTTGTGCCACTGAGTTTGAGTTTTAAGTTTGAGGATTGCCTCATTTTGGGGATAACTCTTAGATAAACATTTATTTCCAATCATTTGCAAATTAAACATTTTTCTTTCAATTACGTTTATTTCAGAAGGAACTTTGATTTTTCAAATGTATTTGCTTAATAACATGTATATTTGTGTATTATATTAAAATTTTGTTATATCCAAAATTATATGTGTTTTGCTTCTCTGAAAGCTTTTAGGGTTTTAGAACTGATCTTACAATCCATGTGCGTTTTATAGTAGTATATTTAAAAATGATAAAGACATTTTTATAACTGTGTGAGTTTTTATGCCTCGTTTATAAATATAAAAAATTGTTTTCAGCTACAGTTTTTAAAATGTACTGAAATAAGTGGAGGAATAGGATTTTTACATATTATGAATATTTTTGACTGCAGTAAGATATATTTATATTTCAGTTTCTTTACAATTTGAATAGAAGTTGTAAGCAACTTTGCGAAGAGTTTGATATTGAATATAAACCCATGGGCTGTTTAACAGTTAAGTGTTTTATTTTGATACCAGCACACACTAAAATAAGGCTCATTTGCAGTTATATGTGATCAGCTTCAGTGATATTTAAATTTTCAAAAATACTCTACACATACGAGAACATTCTTTCAAAACCATTCTCCACATATTATACTATATCTTACCCACAGCAGGCAATATTTGTGTATACTCAAAAAATTTAATGCAGGAAACATTTTCAAATGTTAAAATTGTTTTTAAAATTTGGTATGGATACATTGCGGAATTTTCGGTTAACTTCACTGAACAAAATTGTTTTAAGTCTACTGTTTTAAAAGACAAAGTTAACTGGGGAGAACTTTTTCTCACAATATATAGAATTTGTAATGACTGAATTGTGTGAAATGTAGTTATAGATGAGAATTTTCCATTTAACACTAAAGAAACAGAAAGAAAAAAAATTAAACTTGACTTGAAAATAGATAGAAATTCTTTCCCTTTTTGAAGAAAAATACACTCACTTCCAAAAGTTAAGCATGGAGAGGAAAATGCTAATTTCCGGAAGCCAATCAGAATTGGAGTGGATGCAATTCGCTGCATAGGTAGATGGAAGTATGCAAATATGTTAGGTAACAGCCAATCGAGCTTTCATGTAAAAAAATATGCAAAAAGGGCAGTCTTGTAAGAAGCTAGCATTATGAAGGGTTACAGAAGTTGATTGTAAGTGCTGATAGAAGGTGTTTAAGACTTTCGTACAATTTGTTTTCAAGACATACGTGTTTCTATGACTTCCAGAAAACGAATGGAAGATTCTGAGCGCTGGCGTGCTGTGGGGCGCATTGAAGCAGGACAGTCGATCACAGATGTTGCTCTTTACTTCGGCGTTCATCATTCTGTAATTTCACGTTTATGCAAACAATTCCAAACCACATAGACAGTTTTCTGAAGGCCCGTAGATGGTCACCCAAGGCTTACAACCCCCGCGAAAGATCGATATATTGCTATTGTAGCCAAGCGGAATCGCAGAGCGACCTCCACACGTGTGACATCTATGGTTACAACATCCATTGGTAAGGTTATATCTGCGGCTACTGTACGCCGAAGATTACATATGAATGGACTGCATGCCCGGGTACCTCGAGTTTGTGTTCCTCTATCCGTCCAATCAAGAAGGGTACGATTAAAGTGGTGCTGGGAACATGGCAATTGAACTGTGTCTGACTGGAGCAATGTCATGTTTACTGATGAGTCAAGATCTGCTCTGGAAAACATCAGCCCTAAAACATCACCAAACATCATGCATTCCGAGGCGGAAGCATTATGGTGTGAGCAGGGATTTCATTAGGATACCACACCGACCTGCACATCTTTGAACGGGGCTCTATGAAGGTTGTCCGGTATCGAGATGAAGTCCTAGAACCCCTTGTGAGATTGTACGCTGCAGCAGTTAGCCCTACTTTTGTTTAATGGACTATAACGCCTGTCCCCATAGAGCTGACATCGTCGATGACTACCTGGAGAGTGAAGGGAATGCGCGTATGGCGTGGCCATCATATTCGCCCGACCTTAATCCCATTGAAAATCTTTGGAATGATCTCGGTCGTGCTGTATCTTCACGTTTCCCACCTCCAGCCACTCTTATTGAGCTGGAAACTTCTCTACAAGAAGAATGGCGATTGCTTAATTCTGCGGTGGTTGACCACTTAATTTAAAGCATAGTCAGAAGGTGTAAACTTTGCATACAGATGGGGGGATCACATACCCTATTAACGTCCCTTTTTTCATTTTATGCTGTTTACTTTCACTTTATACATAATTTTATTTAAGTCTCCAGTATGACATTATGTGATAACTTACAAAAATTTAATATTGTTTTCATTTCTGTATATAATTATTGATTTTGTTTTATGTATAAATATATATGCTACTTTACTGCCAAATTTTGTGTCAATCAAAGCAGTATTTGTTGATTTTTTTTTATTTTACATCTTCGTGCTTAACTTTTGGAAGTGAGTGTAGAAGCATTTTTCACAAAAGGAGAATATTTTGGCCATTCTGTGTTCATTTTTTGTCAAAATATTGTACTTAAATAATTTTTTAATGTAATACTATTCTTAAAACAATTTTATATACATTTTCTAATATAAGTGGCACTAAATATCATAAATAATATCCATTTATACGCTTTTGCAAAATCACAGTTCCGAACGTAGTCGGATACCTTAAGAAATCTAACCGTTGCAAATGAGTACTGATAAAGCATAACAGCACAGATTTCAACAACGCAATTTAAAATTTATTGCATGAAAAAAATGGGGAGAAAGCTAAAATCATGAATTTACGAAAAAACTATCAAGAGGTTAGTATCTGAAATGTAAAATGTTTTAAACGTGGTTTGAAATTTGTAAAAAACCCCTCAAATTTTAGGTGATCAATATTAAACCCATAAGAAACATTTCAACAGTTGGGAAACGGTCATTACTCATTTGGGAATAATATCTGTATTCATCAAATTCTACCATTTTGTGCGTGTTAGAAAACATATGAATTGCGTGACAAGAAGAATAAGCATTTGGGCAAGCTCTCATTCTTCACTTACATTTCCTTTTCAATCTTACATTGATATCACGCAACGACTATTACCTACGTACATATTCAGTATATCTAGAAATGTTTCAACACAATTCCATTAAAATAATTTTTTCAAGGAAAAAATCACAATTCCTTATATTTCTAATACATGTTTGATATCATAAACTAATTTCAAATACATCGTTTAAAGTATGCTGCTCTAATTTTCATTTCTTTTACTTGCTTCTGAGTTAATATTATCGTATGCACGAAGGAATGTATCGTGTTTAGGTGATAAATTCCCTCTGAATATTACTTTTCTTGTGGGATTCAAGTAGAGAGAATTCTAAAACATAATTTCGTCTTGTTAGTTTTCTTTTAAAACCAAAACTCTTCTGTAAAGTTGTTAATTCTTATAAAATTAACGATGAATTTCACTAATTAAAATACACAGAAATAATGAGAGCAAACTAAATTTTTGACTTTGTATAACACTAGGATTTGATTCACTGATGCTTAATTGAGACTTACTTCTAAAATAATACACCTTTATTTCGCAGAGTATCAGAATGTTTTTCGTAGCTAATGTTTAGATTCTTGTTTTGTTAAAATCTAATAAAAAATGACAAAAGTTCTATTACCTTCTGTATCAAATAAAAAGGAATAAAACTTCCTATACATAAGTTAAATTTTAATCCATTATTTCTTGATGTTTTAAAATAAAATTAAGAAGATGCAGTACGATTCAGATGGTAAAAATCGGTCAAAAATTTACATAATTTTTGTAACCTAAATTATTTTTTATATAAATTTCTATAATCTCACAAAATGTGAAAGCTCTAAGTTTAAAAGATTCTAAGTTATCGTAACTTTTATGCTCGTTTTCATTCACATCCTTCACGGATTTATCTCAGAAAGGAAAAACAATGAATTTATCTTCATTTAAAATGCTAAGGCTTTTTTTTCCATTGTGTCTAAGGTTTTTAAATTTTTTTTACCTATTACTAATAGAATATGTAACAAAAATTCTTATTTATTTTCGACTCAAAGAAATGTTTATTTTTTAAGAATAGTTTAATTTAAAATTTATACATTTTTCAAGGAATTTTCAATGAGCATTCAGAAAAAAATATATTTTACGTATATCAATCATGCTAACAGTAAACCCATGCTAACTTTTGTTATACATAGATTGACGTATTTGTATAAATCAGATTTCATGTGTTCACGTCAATTATTGTAGAAAAAGTAGAATTTTAAAATTCTTTCATAAATTTTAAAATTTTTCTCTAAAAAATTAAATGGTAAGTATTTTGAGAACAAAATTGGTTTTACATAATCCATATACATTGGTTGCAAGCAAAAAAAATTGTAAAAACCATTAAATCAAATATTTTTGTATAAATCGTACCATATCCCCTTGAAATTTCACATTACGTAATAATACATTTGCTCCATCAACATCAGTAGCCACCCAAACATGCAATTTGCTCATAGAATCAGATAAATCCTCAGTTTTTATTACATCAAAATTTCCTCATAATTAGAGTTGGTGAAATAATCTAAAAGAGTCCATGAAAATATACACACCTATTTATGCAGTAACACGTTATCATTTGCGTATGGAACAACAGATGCATGGATAAGGATGTGAAAGTTTTCATAACAAGCAATAAAGTGCTTAGGAAACAATAATGCATCATTTTAATTTTTTTTTAAGAATGAATAATAGATATAACTAATGTTATCAACCTGAATAATATAACATATTTAATTAATGAATGAATATATGCAAAACAAACATTTCAACATTCGTTCTCTTCAAATGATGTGACGGGTCCTATTCATGCTCTTCTACTAATCCTCTTGGGAAAAAATAATTCTTTTAACATTGTTGTTTGAGTTTAAAACCATCTTTCGTAGAGAGAACTTGATTTTATGCTAATTTGAGCAGAATTTAAATCTTAGCAAAGTGCGTGTTAGAGTTAATAGGCTGCGATAATAGTGACTTACGAAGTGACTATCGGAAGCCTTGTTGCTCTAGTTTAGAAGCTTTAGACCGGAATATCAAAGTGACGCGGGCGAAACCTATTTCATCCGATAATTCCATTAAGTGCTTAATTATTTGTCTTAGGAGTTTAAGAGCCAGATAATTTGACTGTTCCCTTGATTTTAATCTTGATTGATAGTAAATTGATTGATCTAAATAAATTTAATTATTTTCATAACAATGTCTGTTCATTCAGAGTCCCAAATTTCACCTGTGACCTTAGGGTCGCTACAATGACATATCAATTACCTTACACATAACTGAATAAGTTACGCTTAAGATATTTGATCTATACAACATTTAACAAGCAATATGAACAGTATGGAAATTTGTCAGAAAATATAACTGCATTTCAAGAAAATGAAAAATACCTTCACAAATAAAAACTAATAGCACTAAGGAACTCAATTTATATATTTTCAAGAAATTGTACTAGTAAACTTGTCTCCTGATCTTTTGTACTATGATATCCTAAGTTCTCTGTATTTCTTTGAAGTATATAGCGTATTAACTGATCAGGAAAGCGAGTAGATTTCGAAACAACTTGCTCCTAGCCAGGGTTACTCTACTGCGGAACTTCTTTTCACCTGTGTCAGCAGAATACTTTTTTTTCTTCTCGAAACTAGTAGATTTTTCTCGGAAGCAAGTATCATTATTTATGCCCATTGATCTTCAAAGTATTTTCAGGAAAGTTAAATAGACCGTTAATGGCATCCGTACCAGGAAATTTCTAGATTGTTAAAACAAGGTAGTTTGTAATAGATGAGAATGCAGTTTCAGTAAAACTCTCCAAGCACATAAAATAAATGTCCTTATTTATCTAAAGAAAGATTTTTCCAAGAAAAGATGTCAATGCCTTCTTTAATGGAATTTTAGGTTTGAGTGACAGATAAAAATACTATCTAAATGGGAAGGTGTTAAACGGTGTGAAATTTTCTTTCTCTTCACACACTGCCTTTGAAATGAAATACTAAACATTGAAATAATTAATTTCCTAAGCAGTGCGATAGAAATTTTAAAATGTGTATGCTTTTTTTTTATTTTAACTAGATTTGTAGTATTTAAGAAGGTTTTTAGAGAGGCATTTAATAGAACAGTAAACTATTTGGATGAAATTATTGAGAATGATAGGAAATGAAAAACATAATATTGAGAGTTAAAAAACAGAGGCTATGAAATAGTTAATTAATGTAAGCTTACAAAAGCAATTTTTAAATACTTTTTTACTTTTAAATGATGAATATTTTCCATCCCTGAATATCTTCTATAACCTTGTATACTGAAAAATTCTTAATCGATGCGTTGTTGATGGTCTGATGAAAAACAAATCAATACATTTCTTATTTCTTACATTAAGAAAGATACGAAACTAAGACCAATAAAGAAACTTAATTTATGTTCTAGGAGCTTAAATCTGAAATTATATATGTATGAATACAAGCATACACACATGTATGAATCCTTTATTAAACCTTTATCTACCGACGGTACTTACAAGTACCACGCATTTTCAAATTACATAGAATAACCATTTTTATGAATATTCTGATGATATTTAGCAGGAACACCCTTTTAAGTCCTCTCTTCCAGGATACATGGCAGCACAACAGGTTCTATGAGGAGTATTTTGGCAGGGCAGGCGAATAGTTTTAAAACATAAGTTGCGTTTTCAGCTGACATTTTCATCAGATAGCAAAGATTGTCATTTTTGTTTCGAAAAGGTATTTAATGTCAAAAAGTAAGTGCCTTATGTTTTTTTGTATGTTAGTTAAGACCTTAGAAAACGATTTGATTATTTATTTTAAATGAACAATGTATATAATTAATTTGGCAGTTGAATAACTTTGTGATACTTATACCGACAGCACATTGGGTGTTGGAGCAAAACCGTGTTTTTTTTTATCCCTGTAGCTTATTGTTGTTTTTTGTTATTGTTTGTTGTTTGTCACTATAGTGCAATAGAGCTATGTCTTTTTTAGCATTCCTTTTTGCTTAACTTATTTATTTTGCTTTTTTATTCTTTTATTTTAACGTTTTCAAAAAATTTTGAACTTTGAATTTGAGCTTGTGCTTTTTTACCACAAAATTGAATGAAATATCTATAATTTATTCAAAAATTAGCAACATTTTAATTTCCTTATTTGTAACTGAGATTTAACAATAATAGGAGGTTTCCAAGGTGCTATTATTATTATTTTCCTTTTCTTAGAGCGTGTAGGAAAAAGAAGTTTAGTCTTCAAGAGGTATTTGGATTTATAACAAAACCTACCATCTGAAATCTGTGATGTACTAACCGATGATTCTTCAGATGAAGATGTCCCAGCAAATTATCTGCTGGAATTTTCGTTAAATTCTTAAGATAGCGATCAAGAGACCGAACAAGACTCAAGGTGCAGTAGTTCATGCTCAGAAAATACAGTATTTCCTATCCCAGGATGCAGTACTTTAAAACACATTCAATCGAAACCTCACTTACAATGCACAACGTGTAATGTACTATGTTCGATTTCCGCAGGTTGTTTTTAATGATGTAATTGGACTTAGCTCCTCCAAAAATGATGCTGCTGACTGCGAGAATTCAGTAGTGACAATAGATGAGCCATGCGCTGCTGTAATTTGGTTTAAGTTATTATAAGGAAGAGGTTTTTGGAAGGAGAGAGAAGATGAACTCTAAGGACGTGTAGGACGAGAGGATGAAGCGGCAGTAGGGTTGGAAAGTAATTATTTCATGAAATTTTGGTACTGCCCATATTACCCTTATTCTTGCTGCCCATATTTGTTCTAGTCCAGTGATTCTCAAACTTCCTATATTCGCGACTCAATATTCAAACATAATTTTCATCGCCCCCCCCATACAATAAAAATATTTTGAATTCAATAATATTATACTTTAACGCTAAAACTACAATACGACTTTATCCTCTTAATTTCCACCGGCGTATATAAACGTCTTGCTCTGCCAAAGCGTTAATTTCCCCGGAAGTATATATACCTCTTTTCGAAGTATGATCTTTTCTGTGCACTGCATCCATAAAATTATTTCGAAGACTTTGGAATGCAATAAAAGGACCTTGACAGTGTTTCCGAAGGATTTATTTATTTCAGGGGATTTGCTTTTATGCATTCCTTTTCTTCCCTCCCCCAGTACATCACATATTAGTGCCTAAGTGGAAAATGGTGGCATTGGAGAGCGAATCACGCAAATTTAATTGACAATTAAGGGATTTATTATAAACGTACAGATTATCAAAGATAAGTGTTAATATTTGTATGTAATTTTATATGTGAAAAGCCCATGGAGTCCTAGTAATTATTCGAGTTGTTCTTAAAGCTACATAAAAGGAAAAATATTACATACTACTCTAAGAAAATTATTCCAAAGATGACCCATTTAGAGACAATTACAAAATGGTCCATTCTGTTTTCTTTTAAAAAATGACACTACTTCAAAAAATTGAATCTTAGGAAAGAATATTTTAACTTACACAACTTTCATCAGTGGTTCCCAAACCTTTTTTTACCCATGGACCCGTTTTTATAGTCAAAACTTGCCCACGGACCCCAAGTGAAAAAGCTATAGAAATGCATAGCATAGAAATTACAAATTAAAAAATGCCCCATTTTGTTGAAGTACACACACAC
>BMAV01012670.1:62769-73808 GCA_019973955.1 Trichonephila inaurata madagascariensis
AATTCTTAATATGACTTTTATTAAGAATTTAACTTAAATTACTTAGATATCGAACAAACTTATATTAAGTGAGAATAAACCAAAACACGTAATCTTAATTAACACAGGTCGCGCAATTAGATCACTTATCAATATAATTATATTATATCCGCCTACTCTCAATCTCAATAATATATTCGCATTCAGAATATAATCTTCCTACCTTGGTTGAATACGCAACACGTCCAATCCACTTCAGATATTTCTATAAGCCGGCGTACAATGGTATGTACCTTGGTTGAATGGCTAGGTTTTCGTGATTCTAGGTAAGCCGTCAATCAACACTTCTATCTTCTCTGAACTGAGCTTCCTCTAAATTACCATCGCGCTCACTAAAACTTCTGCCTTTTTAAAGGTTATCTTATTTGCATCTATCCTTCGTTTCACTTCTTGGATTTGGGTTGGAAAAGATTTGCCATTAATCGTGGCCGTCAAAGAACACAGAGGTTATGTTAGAGAAAGGACGCGTGAGATGTCACAAAACTTTCGAAAATCGCAAAACACGCTTTGTTCTGTAGCAAGTGATATGTCAACAATAAGTGGTCAACTCTCATGGCGATGCATCATGGGAGTCTTTCGTCACTAGTTTAAGGTTTTTCCTCGCATTATGAGCTACAAACTGTGTTTTAACCTATATGTCCACAGGAATAATATATGGCCCTCATCTGTATATGAGTATGTAAAGTTATTTTGTTAATGTTTTCTTTTGTAATTTTTATGGGATTGAATTCAACTGTGGGACATGTTTTACTTTTGATTATCTGAAACGAATAATTTTGAGCAATGTAAAATAATTGTACTTCAAAACTATGAAAATTATAAATTGATATATTTGTAACGGAGTTTATGACATGTTTAGCATTTCATGATTTGTAATTTTTGAATATGCATTAAATTTCAGAAATTAATTTTATTTCTTAATTTCAGAATTTTTCAAATTTGTATTAATTTAAAAGTTCCATTTAAATAATTTTATTGAAGGAATTGAGTTTCTAATTATTGATTTTTATTACAATGTTAATTCAGCCAAATCTAATTAACTATATAAATTTTGTTGAAGGACTTCTACTGCCTTAGCTTTAATAAATGAAATTTCTTTGCTCTTGAATTTATTTTATAAAATAGAAATCTTAATCCTGCTTTTTTGCCCAAAATGTTCTAAAAAAAGGCACTTTTTTATTGCATATAACTAAGTATAATACTTAACACAATGCAAAAATAGAACAAATTTTATTTTTATTTTCAATTTTAAAGTTTTTACATTATTTTTTTATATTATAATTGCAGAACACTAAACACCAAAAATGTTTCATTTTTATAAGTGCAAACTGCATGCTTTGAAGAAATTTCATATAACTTAAAAGAATTTTTTCATTTCATGCTCGTACTTCTCTTTCAATCGATTGAGGAATTTGTGTGTGTGTACATTTATATATGCACACACAATTTGAAGAATGATGTAATACTAAATGTTACATTGCAATGGGGACAGAGATAATATCGGCTTTTTTGAGTTATCTTTCTATTTTCATTTCTTCTCAAGCAACAAATTGCATATTGCCTAGCCAATCCCTGTTCTTTATCGAATATATCATTCGAAAATTTCTACCTTCACCACAAAGAAAATTCCTAATGAAAAGTATTTCAGTACCATGGCTAAACTGCATCTATTAAAAACACTGTGACGGGGCTTTTATCACGATTTCCATTAACTCTCCTTTTGGGATTTCTTTGGGGCCAGAATGGCAATTCTTTCCAACCAACTCAAGAAGAGAACGTGTATATGTAAATTAGGAATCATATATATATATTGGAAGGTTAGTATTCGCGAGGTCTCTAAGTAGAGAAGTAGTCGCAAAGTGAAATGAGATAAAGTCTAGAAGAAGAATCTTAATTCTGGGAATTAACCTAGCCGTGCCAGTGCAGACAAATCAAAAGTGGGTCCGAGACCAACAGAGCATAGCCTAAGCAAGAGCCAGCCAGATTAAAGCTGGAACGGAAGTTTTAAGGACCGTAGCTGTTTACCCAGGATATAGCGGTAAGCTAGATCAATTAAACTTTAAGTATAAGTTGTTTACTATTGAGATAGAGGATTTAATCTATAAAGATAGATTCACAGTGGTTAATTGCGCTATTGATTAGTAATACGTGTTACGTCTTCTCATTCTTGATCCTCCTCCTCTTAGATTAATATTGTGTTGTATTGTGTTTAAACTAAAATCTTAATAAACGGATTTTAGTATGACTGAATTTAGTAGTTCTTCGTTCCTTCCCACAGACATAGGTCGCGTGAATAGTGGAGAGCGGGTGTCCCCAACACTAGCACTAATAATCTCTCCATAAAAATTGAAATTATGTGCAAATTAAAGGTAGAAAGAAGAAAATATCAGTGCTCGTACCGTGTACGGGGAAACTGATTGTGGCTAACTTTGAGTAGCCCGTACGGTGTATGGAAAATTCAGTTAAGGGGTTAATATCTGGAGATAATACAATAAATAAGAAATAACGTAGAGTAATATAGGCATTCGGCGACTTATAAGAAAACAATAAAAACAAGATTATCCAAAAGGTTTCTAATGTTCTGTTTGTCAATGTTAACGATTAAAGAAAGTGACTCTCAAAAATATGACAGCTAAAAAGAGTTACTTCGTTTTTATCCATGACTTAATAAAAGAGAAATCTATAAGAAAATATCCAAATATTTTTATATATATATCAACAATGATATTAACTCTATCATCTGCTTTCAAGAAATTTGTTTTACAGGGTGCCAAAATTGTATGTGAAAAGGATTTCAAGTGATAAGGATTCGGATAACGTTTCCAGTATAAAAGATAAATTAATTGTTCAATAAATGTCTTTAGAAACACTTGTATTAGAAATTCAGAAAAAAGAATCTTAATTTTAATGCTGATTTAATATAAGTACTTATCGCGAAAACTGACGTACAGTAAGAGAAATTCATATGATTATTAAAGTCAGAAAGTCTCACGATGCTTATGATCTATACTTCACTGGATTAAAATGATTACTTTTGCATGAAAAATGTTTTTCAATACTGGTCACTGTAACAAAGAGTTTAAATGAAGGAAACAAATTAAGGAAATATTAACTAAGATTGTGAATGACAATCTTCAATTCATTTAAACAACTTATTAAATTATTTTTTTTCAGCAGTTTTCGTCAAAACAATTATGCTGCAATCAGAATGCATGTTTGAAAATCAATTACAAATGTCATATTTTTAGTTGACGGGTGATATCTTACGAATAACTGTCTTATATACCTTTAATTACTTTTATTTAGATAAGAGTAAAGTATTTTTCCTAAAAACAATGTTGAAGCTGGATAAAAAACTGCCTGTGAAGAAACTCTTGCTCTCAAGAGGTTAAAGCTACTATATATGTCTTCATGCGATGTATTTACAAATACTTTCTGACTTTGAATATTAACCAAATACCTCAAAATGTAATATTTCTCTTTTTATAAAACTCAGAGCTATTTTGTAACTTTCAGTGTGATAACATATCAGTTTTTTCTTTTATTTCATTCGCAGTTAGCATTGGAAGTGCTATATTTTTTAAAACAATTTGGATTAAATTTGCTCCCCATTCACAACACGCAATATTCTAATTAAATACAAACGTCAACCGTAATGACGAATTTCAAGATTAAATCATTGCGAGCAGGGGAACTGGTGCTTGAAAAGGTTTAATGCTTGAAAAAAACCCGAAGAGTTTTTCTTTTCACCCGATCTCGCATCGTTAATTAAATTTCCTCTTAAAATAATATAACTGTTAAAACTTCTTTTAAAAAAACTTTTACTATCTATCTTCCCGAAAGAATTTATAATTAGAGAAAAGAGCCGACGGATAAGAGAGAATAATAATCTCATATGCTAAGCATGTTACTTTATCACAACAGGAAAAAAATATTTCCGATTTTTTCTCATCTTCTTTATTAAATGTAGATTTCTAACGGTGATTAAAAATTACTATATTTGGTATACTAACGGTAATAGAAATGACTATATATATATATGAGAAATCTACGTATACCACAAGGTGCCTCTAAAATAAGTTGGAATTTATTTAATTAAAAATGGGGCCAAAAGTTGTTGAATTATTAAATGCATCTACGCGTTATTAATTTAGCAATGTTTCTCATTTCTTAGCTTTAATATGTTAGTAACAGATTTTAAATGAAGGAATTTGTTTGAAAAGAAAATAAAAAGAAAGGAATTATAAAAATATTACAATTATTTTACATTTGAAAAAAGTGTGAGGAAAATGGGATTTTTTAAAAGTTTTCATGTATATTAGTTCAACAGCAAGAGGGGGGGGGAGGAATACAATTTTTAAGGAAAAGCATCACACTTTTGAAATTAAATTTCGGTATAATTGCTAGAAAATGCAGGTTTTACACAAGTAAAAGTAAAAAAAAACCTTTGGTCGGTTCAATACTTATTTTCAAAGTTAAAATATTTTTAAAAATGTTAGAGAGTTTCTTTAATGCTGCCTTCAGTTAGTGTTAAATAACTAAACACAAACTCGAGATATTGTTTCCATCGTGAAAAATGATCTAATATTAAAATTACATACTGACTTCACTATACTTCAGAGAGTAGATTGTCTTATCGTGCTTATTATTTTTGTAAAAATGAATTAATTTTCTCCAACGTAAAATATGTTTTATTCTACATCTCTTATAATTTAACTCTAAACTAATTTTTAAATTTATCACTGAAAAAAAGGATGTATTTACAAAGTACTTTGAAATTGTAAGCACGAAGTAGAATAATTATGTATACGAGGTGTGGCAGAAAAGTAATGAAACTGATTTTTTATTTACCCAAGTTTTTATTTTTTCTAAAGATCAATGTTATCTCCTTCAAAATAGTTTTCTTGGACAGCTGTACACTGATGGAGACTTTGTTCTCATTGTTTGTAGAAGCAATGGAAGTCTTCAACCCGGATATGGTCTTCAGCATGTCCGTCACACTCTTTTGGATGTTTTCGAAAGTCCCGAAATGACGTCTTTTGAGGACATTTTTCAGTTTAAGAAAAAGTCACAGGGAATGAGGTCAGGTGAATAGGGGGACTGGGGAATCACAGGAATGTCTTTTGAAGTAAAAATTCTGATATGGAGAGGGCAGAGTGACATGGGGCGTTGTCATGATGGAGCATCCAATTGTCTGCAAATATCTGGTCTCACACGAATGACCCTTTTTCTGAGCCTTTCAAGGACGACTTTATAAAAAACTTGGTTGACAGTTTGTCTTGGAGGAATAAATTATTTGTGGATGGTTCTCCTTTTGTCAAAATAACAAATCAACATTGATTTAATCTTCGATTTGCTCATTCGAGCTTTCTTTGATCGAGGAGAGTTTGCAGAGGGCCGATCCTCACATTGCTTCTTGGCCTCAGGACCGTATTCAAAAATCCATGATTCATGACATGTGATAACACAACTAAAGAAACAAGAAGATCAAGACTCTCATTTTTTCTAATGTCCTTATGTTCAATTGTAAGGTTTTTCGGCACCATTTTGGCACAAACCTTTCGCATGTGCAAATGTTTAGTCAAAATTTGATGAACGGTGAATCTGTTCAAATTTAAATGTCCACTCAACATTCTTAATGTTAAGTGACGGTCTGGTCTCACAAGAGTGTTCACACGTTCGATGTTTTCATCGGCTTTCGAAGTTGAAGGCCTCCCTAAATGGTGTACGTCTGCAAAGCGTTTTCTGCCTTCAAAAATAAATCTGTGCAAGCGAAATACTTGAGCTCGGGATGAAAAATGTTCCCCATAGACCTGTTTTAACTTTTCAAACTTCACATTTGAGGTTCCTCCAAGCTTATTACAAAATTTAATGGTACAATGTTGCTCCGTAATTTCGCTGTTCCATTTTACGTGACACACAACAAAAACACAACTTCGCTAACAGAAGTCACAAAAGTTACATCAGTGTTTCTCAAACTTTCAATGTTTGTGATCCAATTTTTAATCTTAATTTTTATCGCGCCCCCCCTTCACACAATAACAATGTATTGAATGAAATAATAATGCACTTTGACGCGTTAAAGCTACATTACGATTTTAATCAAAAGCTGTACAAATTATCAAGAGAAGTATAAAATTTTGTAAATGACAGGCCTACGTGAATCACTAGTAATTATTAAACTTGTTATTGTGAGTACTTAGTATTTTGTACTTAATATTGTGAGATTAATTATCAAATGCATTGATAATTTTTCTCAGTACTGATACATTTATAACTCCCACATTACTGACACATTTATATATAAGTACATTATATCAGTGTAAATGTGTTTTTGATTTTTATTACGTCTGAATGTATATTTTGTTTTGCTTGCTTTCAGTAAATTTGTAATTTTTAAAACTATTTTTGACTTTTCGATATGCTCACGCCCCCCTTGTAGGGTCATCACGCCTTCTAAGGGGGGCGTGCCCCACAGTTTGAGAAACGCTGGATTACAGCAAATCAAACAATTTTTTTTAAAGTTATAGGATCAGATAGTTAATGAACGTATCAAAGTGGAAACTTATTTTTGATGAAATGATATCGCCAGCTGATATATATAAATTATATCAGTGTAAATGCATATTTTTTTATATGTCAGAAAGTATTTTGTTCACTTCGCTCCAGTAAATTAATTTTTCAAACCTTTTATTTTCAATATGCTCCCGCTCCCCTTGTAAGGTTATCACGCCCCCCCTAGCGGGGGATGCACCCCACAGTTTGAGAAACGCTGAGTTACATAGTTAACGGAAGGATCTGAAACTCGCACAGACCTATGGGAGGGTACTGATACACGTTCTCTATCCAGGACAACAGCGCAGAGTTGCCAAATCGCTTGCAGTGTTGCCAGTCTAATTACTTTTCTTCCACACCTCGTACACACACACACACTGATGAAAAAGAAATCCCAACACCAGGAAAATATTATTGTAGAGTAAAGAAATTCGAATAATGCAATTGTCTACTTAACATGTTTAATTGATTAAATTTTCAAGATCCCAGGTTAATTTAAGCTCAAGAAGTTGCATTTCAAATGTGAAATTCTGTTGCATTAAAGGATGGTGTAACTTTCAGAATTTTGAATGCAAGTGTGCATGCATTGTGTCATACAGGTTCCGAATGTCATTTGGTCACTTCATGTGGTATGAAGTTCCATGATTGTTGTTATTATTGTGTAGATACTGGGATTGAGTCAGTGCTGACTGTGGATGTTGCTGGAGTTGTCGTCCAATGATATTCCACATGTGCTCAAATGGAGACAAATCTGGTGATTTTAAAGCCAAGGTAACAGGTCAACATTCTGTAGAGCACTTTGTATTACAACAGTGGTGTGAGGGCGAGGGCTATCCTATTGAAAAACTCCCCCTTGAATGCTGTTCATAAATAGCAGTACTATAGCTTGAATAACCAGACTGACGTACAAATTTGCAGTCAATGTGTTAAGGATAAGCACGAGAGGGCTCCCGCTGTCATAAGAGATTGATCCCAAGGACATAACTCCAGGTGTATTTCCATTGTGTCAAGGCCATAGACTGTTTGGTTGCAGGCGTTCCCCAGGCCTCCTTCTAACCAACACATGGTCATCAATGGCAACAAGGCAGAACCCACCTTCGTTAGAAAACACAACAGATCTCCATTCCGTCTTCCAATGAGCTCTGGCTTGACACCACTGGCATCGCAAAGGGCAATGGTTTGGAGTCAATGGAATACAAGCTATAGGGTATTCCATTGACTCCAAACCATTGCTGGAAGATGTTCTTGAAGTAACCGATTTCTAACAGTTCGTTGTGTCACTGTGGTACCAACAGCAGCTCAAATTTCTGCCATAGAACGCAATACGATGTGTCAAAGCCATACGCCGAATACAGCGGTCTTCCCTCTCAGTAGTACCACGTGGCCAGCCAGAACCCGGTCTTCTTGAGGCACACACACACAAGACCGTCCCTTAACCACTACTGTCAACAATCATGCACTGTGGATATATTCCAGTCATGTTTTTTCCGCAATGTTGCGGAAAGAAAATCCACTTTCTCTTAGTTCTATTACACGACCTCGTTCAAACTCTTTGAGCTATTGATAATGGCTTCTTAGTTTTCTTAAAGGCATTCTTGGCTAACATAAACTCAATACGTCAAATTTCAAAGACAAATATCTCTCACGAACTTTACAGCACGCATTTAAGGCAACCCTGATTTACAAGTTCTCAGTGGCTCTACTAGCACCACACTTAAGAAAAATTTGTCCAAAATTTTAGCGAAAAATTTGAATCCATGACATATTACGAATGTATAATCAAATTTTGTTTATCTAACACAAGTCTTTCTTGGTGCTGGAATTTTTTTTCTCGTCTCTCTCTCTCTCTTTATATATATACACATACACTCACGGACAAAAAATTAGCACACCAAGAAATAATTGAGAGATCGTAACGAAACTTGGCATGAAGGTACATTTCGGGGAGATATGCCACTGATTAGAAATGCAGTGACATTGCGCATTACGTATAGCAGGTAGCGGGTGTTAAACGTCGTTCTTCGTGGAATATAAAACAGGTAACCAAAGCTTATTTGAGTGTGCTGAATCGTTTACAAAGAGAGAACTGAGGTAGACATGCCATTGCGCCGTTTTCGAAGACAATATTAGCAGCTGTTGAAGTTTGAGGGGGGGGGCGCCCCAACCATCGGCATGATAGAAGCTAGGTGGTCAGTTAAGTGAGTAGCTCATTAATTAGGCCGCTCTGATTGTGTTGTGAGCAGGTGTTGGGACCAGTGGATCCGAGAGATGACATTTTTACGAAGACCAGGCTCAGGACGCCCTCTACAGACCAATCGTCTAGAAGACCGCCACATCATAAGAAATACACGCGTACAGCCAATTGCTTCAGCGGCCGACACAGGTAGCACCTTCACTAGGGGCCAATGCCTCTTCTCGAACCATACGAAAGTGCCTGGCTGAAGGACATTTGGGATCGTAAAGTCCATTACGTGTGCTGCCCTTGACGCCCACCCATCGGCGCTTACGTTTGGAGTGGTGCCGCGCACGAGGAAACTGCAGCGGAATTGAACCTGGTCGTCTTTAGCGACGAATTCAGATTCAATCCCAGCAATGATGATAATCGTCTTCGTGTGTGGAGACCCCGTGGTGAACACCTTAATCCTGCCTTTGCTTTACAGAGACTCACCGCTCCTACAGCTGGTGTGATGGTATGGGGTGCCATTGCATAAAATACACGGTCACCCCTAGTATAGATCCATGCCACTATGACAGGCCAGCGGTATGTCCATGACATCCTGCAACCACATGTGTTGCCACTCATGCAATGGCTCCCAGGAGCCATTTTTCAACAAGACCATGCTTTCCCTCACACTGCAAGGGTGTCACAAGACTGTCTCCGTACTGTCACTACCCTTCCTTGGCCTGTCTGATAGCCAGATTTGTCTCCAATCGAGCATATCTAGGATAATTTGGGATGGTAAGTAGGGTATCCTACGAGTATGAAAGAACTAGAGGCAAGGTTACAGCAAATATGGAACAAAATGTCTCAAGACATGCAGAACTTGTATGCCTCAATGCCCGATCGCATCGCATCGTGCATTTGCGGTATAGAGGGGGTTCAAAAGGGTATTAAATCCTCCGTTCTTTTGCTTTTTTTCTCTGAAATACATTATCTCTTTTTCTTTGAGTTTCTAATCATTTACTTATGGTCAAAGTACTCATTACGTATGTAAAATTTCGTTTCATTTTGGCGATTCCTTCTTGGTGCGCTAATTTTTTTGTCCATGAGTGTATATGTAAACATAACATAACGAATATGGATTATTTTTATATTGCGGTATTTTTTCTGCTTGAAAATAATGTATTCTAAGTTTGAATCCTGTCCTGTGACTTTTGACAAAAAGTTTGCCTTAAAAGATATAAAAATCTTAAGCCTTATAGATAAAATATTGATAAAAAATTCATTTTATAAAAGTATTACAACTCATTCTAAAAATATGTGGGATGCTATAATGGTTTTTTATTTTTATTTTAGTAGGATCTTTTATTAACAACAAAATAAATAAATTTAAAGCATAATAAAGCAGCATATATATATATATATATATATATATAAATATAAATACCAGTTGTCCATATTTAACTTTGAAATTAGCGAGCAGTTTGTTGCAAAAACTATACAGCTCAATTGCATGAAAATAGGGTATTCGCAGAAGGAATTGATTGGAATTTTATTGAGGGAAGATAACAATGAGTTTCAAAAACCACCACTAGGTGGCATATTATAGCTTTATTGAAAACGTATAAATAATCTACAATAGCTTACAAAACCTGCTCGATATGCTGTCCACTATTGCCTACTACCATCTGGAAGCTTAAATTCGCACGTTCAACTGTTGAAAGCAGTATGAACTGAGGAATGTTACACACATGGTGTTCTATGCTTTCTTTATATTTGGATAGAGATGTGATGGGATCAAGTTGTGACGGGCTCAAGCGTCTTTTCTTTAACATAACCTCTGGGTTCTTTGACGGCCAAGATTAACGGCAACACTTTTCCAACCCAAACCCAAGAAGCGAAATGCGAATAAAAAATGCAAATAAGATAGCTTTTAAAAGAACAGAAGTTTCAGTAAAATGAATGGCAATTTGATGAATGTTATGTTTGGAGGAGATACAAGCGTGAATTTACAGCCTATCGTAAAGTTACCTAGAAACCCTGCCATTAATACAAGGTACATAACATTGCACACGTGCCCAGACGTTTTCATTTAAAGATTGAAGTTAAGTTTGAATTAAGGTAGGACTCATTATTTGATATTAAGTCTTGTAATATTATTAGAAGTGAGAGTAGGCGGATAATATAATTATTTTGAGAAAGATATGTAAATTATGTGATTCGGTTTAACTATCTTCTTGTGTGTTGGTTCATTCTAGATTCTCACTAGTTAAATTTATCTAAA
>BMAV01012670.1:75178-85516 GCA_019973955.1 Trichonephila inaurata madagascariensis
AAGTTTGAATTAAGGTAGGACTCATTATTTGATATTAAGTCTTGTAATATTATTAGAAGTGAGAGTAGGCGGATAATATAATTATTTTGAGAAAGATATGTAAATTATGTGATTCGGTTTAACTATCTTCTTGTGTGTTGGTTCATTCTAGATTCTCACTAGTTAAATTTATCTAAATTGTTAGAAGTTTAAGTTCTATTCTTAATAAAGTCATATTAAGAATTTAAAATGTCTGATTATTATGAAAACCCCACACCTCTAGCTCACGCTGACAATGAAAGTTATGGTCACCAAAGGGGGGCAATATCACATTGGCGCCCAACCAAATTTAATTTATATGACCCCGGGGTAGGAAGCTCGAGTGGGTTTAGGATTTTACCAGAGTTGTGCTTTTAAGGGTCGGAAAATGTGACCGACATTTTGGAAGCCATAGACAATCAAATAAAATTACTAGAAATACCTAGCAATTTAGCATGCGCTTATTTGAAAGGTCATCTCCGGGAAAGGGCCCGAGATTGATATCAGATATTCGGATCAGTGTTAGTGCAGGATACCACCACGTATTTTGCGCAGCTGAAAGCAGAATTATGAAAAGCATTCCCCACCATAAGGAATAAGAAAGATTTGGAGACGAGGATTTCCGCTTCTTAGCAGGGAAGAATCAGGAGCCAACGGATTTTTTTTACGATTTATTAAAATTACACCAAAAACTGGATCTAGGTATGTCGCAGGCGGACTTGATAGATCACATTCTGGTTAGACTCGAACCACAAATTCAGGATTACGTGGAGGTCCGAAATCCACAAAACAAGGTACAACTTTTGGAGATCTTAGCTAAATTTGAAGAGAGGTATTCTTGCAAATCAACGCGGGGTTCGCAGAATGGTGATTTTGTGGAAAGACGAGGTCGGAATGAGCATAGGATGTCTAATGTTGGTGATAATCGCAGAAATTGGAGAAATTCAGAAGATGGGTGTAGACCAAATAATGGCAGAAATGATTATAGGGGTAACTACGAGAATGGCCTTCAAGGAAAACTATGGTTAGATAGTAAGAATAGATTTCAGAACGATGACCGCAGATTCAACGATAGGGGATACCAATTTAGAAAAGAAGATCGAAATGATGATTTTAATAGAGGGGACCGCAGAAATAGGGATTCGAGTGAGAATTTCAGTCGAGGCGATAGGATGCAAAGGGGACCATTGAATGGTTTGAAAGTTAATGATGTTCAAAGTAATCAAAAGAACTCGGCAGTGGATATACCGATTAAACTTTCAGCGATATGTATGTATACAGTGGAACTTTCATATGTTCCTATTTTATTAAATGAAATATTTTTGAAATCGTTATGGGATACTGGAGCGGAGAAACTATTTATATCTGAGGAAATATATAAATTTTTTTTTTTGTAAGTAAATAAAAAAATCGCGTGCTCAGGTGATCACAGCACAGGGAGCGAAATGTCAAAATATAGGAATTGTAGAATTGAATATTCGAATAAGGGAGTTTGAAAAACTGTGGTTGTTTCATGTGTTGACAGATTTAGAATACCCATGTATTCTTGGGGTAGATTTCATAAGTTGATCAAAGATTGTTTTAGACTTTGATAGAAAATCGTTAAAGATTCCCGATTCGCAAATAGATAAGGTGGTTAAAACAATTGAGGAATAAAATGTAGAAATAGATCTGTCTAAGACAAAGTTGGAGGATAAGCAAAAACAGAAGTTACAAAATTTGTTTAGTAGTTTTAAGGGATTGTTTTCAGATAAACCAGATCTTACTCATGTTTTCTACCATGAAAGTGATACGGGAGATATTCCACCGGTTGTTTCTAGGATGTACAGGTATGATCGGCAAAAGCAAGCTTTACTCGAATTTCATACAGAGAAAATGTTGCATGAAGGAATCATAGTTCCAATTCAATCCCCGTACGCGTCACCTGTTGTGCTATGTAAGAAAAATAAAATGGGTTACCACAAGATAATCCGGAAGCATATAGATTTGCGTTTGACTATAGAAAACTTAATTTGGTCACGAAGTATCCACGCTATCCCTTACCGTTAATAAATGATTTAATAACGAATATCCCCTATACGAGAAAAATGTAATCACTTGATCTAAGAAGTGGGTACTTTCAAATGGCAGTAAAACCCAGTGATATTGTTAAGACCGCGTTCGTAGTAAAAATTGTCTTTTACGCATTTCAGCATATGCCATTCGGCTTATCAGAGGCGGTCAAAAAGCGATAGACATTATTTTGAAGCCGATGATAGGGAAGTTTGTGAATGTTTATATGGATGACGTAATCATCTCGTCTCCGTCATTCACTCAGCATGTTGAAAATTTAAGGGAGGTTTTTACGTTATTGCAAGATGCAGGATTGACATTTAATAAAGAAAAGTGTATATTTGGTTGTGATGAATTGAAATTATTAGGATTTATTATTAGTAAGGAAGGCATCAAAACGGATGAGACAAAGGTTCGAGCCATACTTGAGATTAAACCACCGCGTAATTCCAAGGAGGAGGTATTCCAAGGTATCCAAGTTTTTGGTTATATCCCAGCGGTACGCGAAATTTATTAAAAATTATTCTGATCTTTGCAAACCCCTTTATAATCTTAAACGAAAATTAAAAAAAAATTCTGGTCCATTGAGGCGCAGAAAGCATTCAAAGCGGTCAAGGCGGCCATAACAAAGGCGCCAGCTTTAAAGTTGCCGGATTTCAAAAAGCCTTTCGAGTTATTTACAGATGCCAGTTCAATAGGTGTGGGAGCGATTCTAAATCAAGAACAGAGATGAGTTGTATTTGCTTCGTGTATTCTGAGCAACACTGTGAGGAATTATACGGTTATCGAGAGAGAATGTTTAGCAGTAAATTGGGCGCTGAATAAATTCAGAACATATTTAGGTTCACTACCGATTAAAGTTATTACTGATCACGCTGCTTTAACACGTTTAACTCATGGAAAAAAATTTGTTGAGTAGGATTGTCAGATGGGCACCCAAATTAGCAGAATTTTATATAGAATGGGAACATAGACCTGGAACTCAAAATGCGGTGGTGGTTGTTTTATCCAGAAACCCGGTTGAAAGTATAATGGGAGAGAAAGTTAATTGTGCAATAATCAGAGATTTAGTACTTATGTCACGAGAACGGTTAATAACAGAGCAAAAGAATGACCCAGAATTAGGTCATATCTATACATATTTAGAAAACCTGGAAGATAGCTCAGTTAATACGACGATATATGAGAATTGGTCCAAAGACTTCAAACGTATAGAGAGCTTGTTATTTTATGCGAAATATGCGACTTCTTTAGGTGAAATGCGAGTATACATTTCAAAGTATTTAAGGAATGAAATAATGAAAGAATTTCCCGATAAGACCATAGCAGGTCATTGTGGTCGTTTTAAGACTTATCATAAAATAAGGGACGTTTGTTATTTCCCGTATATGAGAAAAGTTATTGATCAATTTGTACATGCATCATTTGTACATACATCATTTGTACATACATCATTTGTACATACATCATTTTTCTTGGTACATGCCATATGTACCAAGTTAATAATTATAAAAACGCGTTACCAGCTGTTCGATTAAATCCGACTGTATCAAATTATCCAAATGATATAGTTACGTTACGTTTGTTAGGTCCGTACCCTACATCGAGAAAGAGACGCAATCGATATGTATTAGTAATTACCGATCATTTCAGCAAATTGGCTGAAATCATACCTCTTAAAAATGCCTCGGCTTGTGTAATAGCGGATACTTTTTTTGATAATTTTATATCGCGTTTTGGAGCTCCAATAAAATTAATAAGTGATAACGGTCCCCAATTTATACCCGAAATTTTTGAACATTTAAGTGAAAGATTGGGCATGAGGCATGTGAAGACTTTTGGATATAGGCCTCAGGCAAATAGAACCGAACGCGTGAATATCGCGATCTTGTGCAAATGTTTGCAAATTATGTAAATGATCAACACGATACATGGGACCAATTCTTAAGTAAGTTTGCTTATGCTATTCGTACAGCAGTGAATGAAACGACGGGAAAAAACCCTGAGGAATTATTTTTGGGTCGAAAGTTGATTACCCCATTTCAAATATTAATCTCGGCTTCGGACGGGACTGAGTTTGCAGTAGGAGATATTGAAAAATTGTTTGATGAGGCTAGACTAAACAAAAAAACTAAACATGAAAATGGGAGAAGTATTATAATAGACGCAGGCGAGATGTACAAATTAAGGTGAATGACTGGGTCTTGTTAGAAACACATTCTTTAAGTTCAGCAGCCAACAAAATTTGTACCAAGTTTAAAACAATATTTGAAATTCCGTATAGGGTGTTAGAAGTAAGAAATAATAATAATGTTATAATATGGCGGTCATTAAAAAGGTTAACCATCAATGTTGATCAAGTGAGAATATATTGTCATAGGAAATGTGACGAGATTAATATAGGAACAGGTAGCTCAGATAGCATTAGTTCACGTCAGGAAACGAGTAGTTGGGAAAGAGTACAACGATGATCAAATGAGTCGCAATATGGTAGGAAGAAGGGGTCAGATGTAAAGTGTGAGTTAGAGGAAAAAGGGATAAATCTTAAATCAAATCAATGTGAGAGACACACAGGTAGGGCCGATAAGCACGGACCACTTATCAGATCACTATCTAGCTCATTTTGAAATAATAAAATGATTAAAAGAAAACGCCAAGAAAAATTAGGATATAAACGATCGCATGGATGTTGTTCAAGTGGACCACAAAGAAAGTTGCAGAAACGTGTAGGCCATAAAATAAATAAAAGACCATTGACATCAGATAATAATAACACTTATATAAGTAGGAAGAGGAACGGAACGGAAGGAGCAGCAGTTCAAGATAGAGAGAGGTGTAACCTCAGACCACGAATGAAGCAAGATCAAGAGACCCGACCAACCAGTAAAGTGAAGTCAGATCAAGCCAGGAAGAGCCGAGGAGAACACTATAGACCCTACATTAAGGAACAGGCAAGATCAAGGAGAAGGAAAACCAACAAAAATAAATAACCCTCAACAGAGCAGCGAAGAAAAGAGAAGAGGAGCGAAGACTAATAGTACCTTATCCTTGGAGGTTCTAGTAGGAGATGCCAAGCCATAAAAACCAGGTTGTATTGTTTCGTTTTATATTCTTTCCAACAACTGGTCGGAAGAACTATTGCAGAGAAGGTAGTCTCGGATGGTATTTAAAAATTATAATCCAAACAAAAGTTGACACTACAATGAGTGTATTTTTTTTGTTGAACTTTTGACTTGTAAAATTTTTTCTCAATTGATGGAGAAAACAATTGTAATTATGCATTTGTTTACTTCGATGTATGACTTCACTGACATGAGACAGTTCCTTTGGTTATTTGTTTTAATGATTTATTGAAAAATGTTTGTAATTTTATAGTGGATATATATATATATTGTTGCATTGTTTCATATTAATGTACATCTGGTTCAGGGAAACGTGGCGTAGATAGGATTCTAACAATAACATTAACGGCGCTGCGCGACTGATGGGAAGTTTTTTTGAAAGAACAAGATGAGGTATATATATAAAAGTTAGTTGTAATTTAAAAGTGATATATAATGTATAAAAATTGTGAAATATACTGGTATTATGTGAATATGGAATTTGCCAAGTAACTTAAAGAGTTTTTATTTCAGGGTGACAGACCCTGAATTCCAAGTTGAAAGTCAAATATCAATCAGGACTAGAATCATCAATCTCTGTAACTTCAGCTGGATGGAAAAGAAGATTGTAATAGTTTTTAAATAACATTAAGTAGCATTTAAGTAGATTTAAGGTAGTTAAGGGGTATGTGTGTGTGTGTGTGTGTGTGTGTGTGTGTGTGTGGACCTCGTTTTTCCATCTAAGTCATAGATGGTTTTTTCCGGGTCCCGTAGCCCGGATGGGGCATACCCATATCTGTTGTAAAAGTGAGAATGTAACATGATTAAAATGCATAACTGTTAATGTTGGTCTAATTAATTGAGTAAAATTTATTGTGGATGTCAAGAGTACAAATTAAGGAGTAATATTAAAAATTAAATTTAAGATGAATAATGAAGGTTAAAGTTTAAGTTGAACATTGAAAATTAATAGTTAAAATGAAGATTCAAGGTTAAAATTTAAATAACACTTGGAAAGTGAGGAGATTAAGAAACAAAAATTTAGGCACGTAATTTCTTAAGGGCCATTAAGACCCTTGAATTAATCACGTTTTGCTTCTTGGAGGGGGTGACGGTTTCACGCGTCTTTTCTTTAACATAACCTCTGGTTTCTTTGACGGCTAAGATTAATGGCAACTTTTTTCCAACCAAAACCCAAGAAGCGAAATGCGAATAAGAAATTCTAACAAGAAATGCAAATAAGATAGCTTTTAAAAGAACAGAAGTTTCTGTAAAATTAATGGCAATTTGATGAATGTTATGTTTGGAGGAGATACAAGCGTGAATTGACAGCCTATCGTAAAGTTACCTAGAAACCCTGCCTTTAATACAAGTTGCTTACCATTGCACACGCGCCCAGATATTTCCATGTAAAGATTGAAGTTAAGTTTGAATTAAGATAGGACTGATTATTTGATATTAAGACTTGTAATATTATTAGAAGTGAGAGTAGGCGAATAATATAATTATTTTGAGAAAGATATCTAAATTACGTGATTCGGTTTAACTATCTTTTTGTGTGTTGGTTCATTCTAGATTCTCACTAGTTAAATTTATCTAAATTGTTAGACGTTTAAGTTCTTTTCTTAATATAAAGTCATATTAAGAATTTAAAATGTCTGTTTATTAAGAAAACCCCACACCTCTAGCTCACGCTGACAATGAAAGTTATGGTCACCAAAGGGGGGGCCATATCACAAAGTTAGATCATGGCCTTGAAGTATCACCACAGCCAAAAGTCGAAAATGGTTCAAGTCGAGGGGTCTAGGAGGCCAAGCTGTAGGAAAAGCCTACTGATGATTCTGTCATTAACGAAATGGCAGCGGAGCACTTGTTTCACACAACGGGCTATGTGTGAGGGAGTACCATCCTGCATGGACACTGTGGTTGTATCACATTGCTCACATTGCATGGAATAACAGATTGCTGTAATAATGAAGTGATTAGTTACCTTGTGACAGTGCATGTCACAGGCCCTGCGCTGCTATGAATTTCTAAAGAAAAACGGGCCCACCATGAAGGTTGTAGTGCAGCTGCACCAAACCGTTGCATGCGAAGAGTGTAATGGAATTTGAAGGAATTGCTGTGGGTTTGTACGATCCAAAACACGGCAATTGTGCTTGTTAACCGCATTTTCCAGATAAAAGTAGGCCTCGTTGGTCCTCAAAATGTTCCCTGTACATTCATCCTGGAGTTCAACTCGTTCAAGAAACCGCATTGCAAAAGCTTGCCGACTATCTAGATTATATGGTAAAAGCTGCTGCACTATCGA
Source organism: Trichonephila inaurata madagascariensis (assembly GCA_019973955.1). NCBI lineage: Eukaryota > Metazoa > Arthropoda > Arachnida > Araneae > Nephilidae > Trichonephila > Trichonephila inaurata. The sequence goes on from BMAV01012670.1 coordinate 82,661, forward strand.
CAGCTTATAGGGATTGTAGCGTAAGACCTTTCGAAGAATCTTATGAACCGTGGAACGAGGTTGGTCATTAGATGTTGCAATACGCCCTACACTAATGCTACCTATGGTTTGCGATCTGTCTTTTTCCACTTGCGTCGCTACAAACACTACCTGTGCTGCAACTGATAGATCATAAAGCAGTAAAACTGCAGGAGATATATCCCACTCAAACCAGGAATCTTTGAATCTTATAGAATTTATACTATTGTTGACTGGAATAAAAAGAATTTTCTTTTAATTTCGAAAATGCAATAACATTTTTTTAAAAAAAATAAGAATTTATTCAATGAATATACTCTGAAATATTTAGATGAAAATATGTATTTATTTTTACAGGATAATATAGTTAAAATTTTCGTTCTAGACTAAGTAATACAATAAATGTTTTTAAAAAGTAGTGTGATCTACCGAAGGTGATTAGCTCATTTCAAACCAAAATCATTATGTTTGGCAGGAATATATTATTCCTCTTTAATTATGTAGTGCAGTTTGCTAAACTATCCATTAGATAACTGCATTAGCGAGAGAGATAAAGAACATGTTTAAGTGAAATAAAACTCCAACGACCAAGCTACATTGAAAATCTACTTTAGTGTTACGAAATGGCCAATGATCAGTCTAGTTAAAGGGAACTGATTCCAAACAAAAATAAGCCCTATTGAAAATCAATTGATGACCTCATAAACCCATATCGGTGAGATCATTAAGAAGGCAAGTGGGAATTCAGTCCTCTGCAGATGCCGGTGATTAAGTTTAACAACCTTATAATAAACCTGTGTCAAAGGAGCAATAAGAATGGCAAAAGGACTTAAAGTAACAAGGAGATGTTTATGTGTGTGTGTAAGGGATTTGAGAGAATTAGAGGGTCGGTGTGTTGTCGATAGCAATCACTCGTACTTGACTGCTTTAAAAGCTTTCAAGTTCAAGGGGTCTTAAAAGCTCCATGAACACGTTTGTATAAATGATCACATCGGACTAATTAGGACAAAGAGTATTGCAACTTAATGTTATATGATATTTATTTTAATCCTATACTCTCAAATACTGAGGAAAAGAATTAAAAGCTTTACAGATTTTAAAATTTGAAGATTGTTTGTAAACAGTTTATTTCGTTTTATTTGTAATTTAGCTTAAAATATAATGAATATTTTAAATTTCTTAAAAAAAATGAGTAATAAAAATCGCTTGAAACTACTCAATAAGTTTTTATGGAATTCATTTTTTTAAACCATGTTTTCTTGTATTAAATATGAAAATAATTTGAATAAGAAAAAATGTATCGCAAAAAGTGTTTAAAAAATTATCCACATACGTTAAAATGTATGAGATATATCGTGGTTTTATGATTTGATTTGGATAGATTAAATACTTATTACCATTAAAATATAATCCTTAAATTGTGATTTCTGTTCAAAAATCGTAACAGTTCTTGTTTTAGAATGAGTTAATATTTTTTGTGAAAACTCCACAATAGTAAAAATACTATAAATATTAGCAATACTACTGGATAGCATTATAACCTTATAATTATTTTTTTATAAAAAGCGTAATATTACATTGTTTTAAGAGGTTATTTTAATTCTTCTATAAAGTCAGACTTTCAGATAGAGAAAGAAATGAGATTTGAGGTTTTTTTATGGAAACATTATTCTTCATCTGTTTTTTTTATTTGAAGTTCATTCCAATGCTCCTTACGAGCAACAAGGAGCGCCAACATTAAAATAAACGAATTCAAATTTATGAATTCAAGAATGACATTTCCATTTACGCCCTTATTATGGAAGTTATTGCACTTTTAGTCTCATGGCTTAGAAGTACACATACTCTTATATGTAGAAACACACATACAAATATATGTATATGTGTATATATATATGTGTGTGTATATGTGTGTGTGTATATATGTGTGTGTGTATATATATGTATAAATATGTGTGTATATATATATGTGTATATCACTGCTTCTAAAACTTTCGATTCTTGCTACCCAATTTTTAGTCATAATTTCCATCACGCCCCCCTTTCTCCATACAAGAACACTGCATTGAATTCAGTAATACTATGCTTCGATGCTAAAGCTACAATGCGACTTTAACTTCTTAAGTTCCACCGACGTATATAAACGTCTTGGTCAGCTAATGTATTAATTGGTCCGGAGGTATATATACGTCTTTCCGAAGTACGATCTTTTCTGTGAACTTCCATCCATAGAATTATCCCGAAAGCTTTGTAATGCAATAAAATGAACTTGACAGTGTTTGCGAAGGATTTACGTATTCCAGAGGATTTGCTTCTTTATTCCTCTTTTGTCCCCCCCCCCCTCTCCTCCAATACATCTCATACGCGCACCTACATGAAAAAACAGTGGCGATAGGGATTGAACCATATAACTTTTAATTTCGGCAATTAAGGGATTAGTTATAAACCGTACAAATTATCAAGATAAGTGTTAATTTTTGTATATAATTGTATATATGACAAGCCCATGGAGTCACTGGTAATTATTTAACTTGCTCTTAACTTAATATTGTTCAATTACTTATAAAATACATTGTGAAGTACGGATACATTTATAAGTGTATTTTATTAGTATAAATGTGCATTTTATTTATTATTATGCCAGAATGTATTTTGTTTGTTTACTTTCAGCAAGTTAATAATTTTTTTAAATAATCTTTTGTTTTCGACTTTTTAATATCTTCGCGCCCCCTAGGGGCCGCACCCCACAGTTTGAGAAACGCTGGTGTATATATATATATGTGTATATATATGTGTATATATATGTGTGTATATATATGTGTGTATATATATGTGTAT
>BMAV01012670.1:96631-122002 GCA_019973955.1 Trichonephila inaurata madagascariensis
TTTTTAGCAAGGATAACTATATCATCCATGTAAGGGAGAACAATTCCTTGAACAATTAAGTCACGAAAAACTGTATTGATAAAACGTTGAAGGGCATGTAGAGAGTCCGAAAGGCATTTTAAGGAACTGAAATTGACCATTTTGTGTTACAAAGGAGGTATATGGGCGACTCTGTTTGTTAACAGGCACATGGAAAAAGCCATTACGTAAATCAATGATACTGAAAACTCTAGTATCCTGAAGTTTATCTAAAATATCCTCAATGAGGGGCAGAGGATAGTGATCCTTAACTAACACACGATTTAATTTTCGAAAGTCAATGCAGACTCGCGGACTGCCGTCTTTTTTGCGGACTACTAGGACTTGGCTGGCATAATTAGATGAACATGGTTCAATAATACCATTTTGTGTCCATTCATCTATTTCTTTATCTACTATGTCACGTTCAGTAAAAGGTAACCGTCTTGGAAAATGATAAATTGGCTTGTCGTCCGTCACGGTAATGCTTAACTCAAATCCGTCGTTTTAATTTTATTCGGCCTATAGGATACGAGTAATGCCTCAACATCGTTACGAGTTTGTTTTGGAATTTCAGGGCCAATATCAGATTTAGGAATGTCGTCAGTAATTGCGAAAACAAATGATTCTGGTGAAGCGTCAGACATTTCGGTTTGTGGCTTAGAAAAAATAACACTATCAGGTGTGATAGTCAAATTAGCTTGTTTGATTAGATTACAACCAATAATAATATCAAAGTTCATTGAGTGGTTGGGGACAACATTAATTTTAACAGGAAAGTCTTGGTTGTCAATTGTAACAGTTGAGTTGAATGAACCAATTACATGAGTTTTCGAAAGGCCAAAACCGGTTAGTATATTACCACTATTTATTAAAGAAGAAGAGCCTAATTGATTCCATACACTTTCTTTCATTAAGGTTACTTGACTTCCGGTATCAACTAAAGGTAATATTTTTTTAGATAAAATTTTAACTTCTTTACACACAGTAGTTAATGGGGTAATTTCATCAACATTATTAGAAGAAGGGATATTTTTTTGAGGACAAGTATCACATTTATGGCCAAAATTTTCGCATATATACACTTTGGACCATGATATTTATCTGGGCAAAATTTAGAAATGTGACCGGATCCCGAACAATTAAAACAAGTTACGTGATTCCTATCTCTAAAATTTTTATTCTCAAATTTTGAATTAGGCTTTGTTGCATTGAATTTTGGATATCTATCATATCGATGGTTATGAAATGTACTTTCAACATCACGGCGGTGGCTACTAAAGTTTGGATTACGCGACGTATCATAAGAAGAGCGATTTTTGCTTTTATTTTGAAATATCTTGTCATAAATTCCTAATTTTTCTTTAAATTCCTGAATTGTTGTACATCCATATAATATTAGCTTATTTGAAGGAGAATCCGGGATTCCATTAATACAATACTCCATAATTGAAATCTCGTCGAGAAATCCCTGACCTCGATTCGCTAATTCCCGAATAGCGACTAAATATTGGAATACCGTTTCATTAGGCCGCATTTTTCTATTTTGTAATTCCCTATGCAATTGAGCTGGATTTATTTTTTTCCCAAATTCCTGAATAAGTAGTGTTTTTATAAAACTGTAAGAGTTTATACCGCGCTGAGATTGAATAAATAATTTTGCAGTTCCTGTCAAAAGCCGTTTTACAAAAATAATTTTTTGTTGTTCGGTTATTGGGCAAAACGTTAAGTTTTCTTCCACATCAGAAAAAAAATGTTCAATTGTGTATGAGTCATCTGCACTGAAAGAACGAAGAGTTTAAAGTAAGTCTTTAACAAAAAGCCACGATAGATCGTTTTGCGAAATAGAGGCGTCAGCCGATTTCCTGTCTGTAGAAAGTGGGGGAAAGCAAAGGAATTTTCTGCAACCCGCGGGGGGCATTCTTCTACACCTCGTGTATTGAGTTTAGTCTGAAAAGTGGATAAATCAGCTAGTGAAAGCAAAATATTATTACAAAGTTTTTCGGCAGTTCCATTTGTTTCTAGTTGTAAAAAATTGGCTAAACAGATTAAATCAGGTAGGTTTAATTTTTTAAAAATAATGGCGGAGTAGTCCTCTATATCAAAGTCTGGTGCGAACCCCGTAAAATTTCGCAATTGTTCTCTAGAAGTCCTACTGAATGGGTGATCGTTAAAAATAACAGAATACAATAATTTTACATTTTGAGTATTGCCAAATTTCAATGCTTGCGCAATAACTGGGATGTCATTCAGTGTTAAATAAGACATAATAAATCACTTAAATAGAACCAAAATACGTAAAATATACAAATATTTGCTGATCACCTAAAATGATATATGAGTAAAACCTTTCAACATAGAAAATAAAAATTAATACTCTATGAAAGGATAACAGTCTAGGATAAAATGTCACTAGTAGCAGTTGTACAAGTTTAAAAAAAATATCGTATCACAGTCATTAGCAGTTTCAAAATATATTTTCACAATCGCGCTGAGAGTTTGTAAAAAAAATAATGGAAATAAAAACTCACGGTAAGCCTTTGCACACAACGTCTTGTTTGTTTAATATTTTTGAAGAAAATGTCGATGTCGGCGAAATTATCGAACTTCACAATTTCCTCTTGAAATTTCACACAACACTTGAAATGGAAGGAAAGCATCTAATCACATAAAACACGTTGGAACGCACATTAAATTGAAGAAAATCGTCAAATCACATAAAACATGTTGAAAAGATTCACTTTTCTTGCATCGTCCTTTTTTTTTCTTTTTCTTCTTTTGCTTCGGTTTTCTAGGGGATTTTAAGTTAAGGGAAAGGCCGAGTCCCCATATAGAGAGTGACAACGACCAGATTGAATTAAGTATGCATTTATTTAGGGGAATTATCTACAAGGGAGGGCTAAAATTTAGTAAAAAGTTATTGGGTGGTTGGATTCCACCAGGCGTCTCGTCGCTGCCTTCGTCTCGTCCCGTCTGACTCGTCTCTCTCTCTCTGTCTTCCCGCGCAATCGTCCTATTCGTCCGTCTGTCGTCTCTTTATCCTCGAACCGCCTTGTCCGCTAGGTGGCACTCTCTTGGCCTTACGTCATTAAGGGAATATAGGAAGGATATGATAACGTACACATCCATTCTTACAATAGGGTTTTCATAAGGGGTCGGCAACCTATGGCATGCATGCCACATGTGGCCTAAGGGTACAATTCTCACTGGTGCTCTGCACTACTCAAGACACTTGTCACTTTTTGAGTGGATGGAAGTAAATTTGTAATGGACCTTATTTGATAAGCATATTCATGGACATAACAGAATTATAAAAAAAAATCTGAAAGATAACTATAGAGAAATTTACAGCTGTTTTGTAAGTTATTGAATGTCGTTACTGGAGAGATTTAGTTGTTTTGAGAGAAGATAGAAAATTGCATGTTCTCTGCTTTCCGCTTTTGGTTTTACACATATCTTAGTAAAAATTCTTTAATCACATAAAAAGTATTTCGAATCCGCAAAGAAATTGTTTAGCAACTGAATGCTCAAAATTGTGTCAAACTGATAGTCAGAGACTATATCCCAGATTTTGCGATATGAAAGTAGAAAGATACAAGCACTAGGTTCGTATTAAAATTTTTTATTTATCTTTTTATTTAGCTATAATGAAGGGAAATACTTATATTTTATATTGCGTCCATTTCTTATTTTAAAAGACATGTTTAAAAATACACCATATATGTACAGCTTTAATCTTTTTTTATTTTTGGTGAAGAAGTAGTTATATTTTAAGCTGTTTATTTTTTTGTTAAGAAATATCTTTAACACTAGAAAGACTGAAACTTAGTATATATCTATAATGCCCAAAAACAGACAAAATGACTGCATTGTGAAGGAATGATTTATGTGCAAAGAGATTTTTTTTAAAATTAACTTTTAATAATTTTTTATATTACTTACAGTCATATAACAAGTTATTAGTAAATATCAATAAAATAAATTTTACTTCACTTGGAAAAAAATATATTCTAAAACATTCTACGAAATTGTGCATCATATATGTAATTGTTTTTTCTGATTGAAATTAAAAAACAGTCAAAATGACTTCCTTGGGCAATCTAGTGTTAAATGATGCAAAATTAATATATAATAAAACTCTGTAAATATCTATGTTATTGACCTCTATTCTCTAACTCTGCATGCATTATCGTGAGAATCGAATAGTTTAAGAAATGTTTTACGGGGTGGCACACTGAATCATATTGGTAGGTAGTTCTGCTTATTTTGCCATTATTATTCATTTTTTGAACTTTATTTTAAGGATTATTGGAAGCTGAGGTCTTAAAAATTTTACTCTGATGCGTGTATGTTACTATGCTTTACTCTATGTGGGTGCCAAGAATGTTATGTAAGATACTCTATCAAAATGTTTTTAAAGCCTAAGGAAATCACATCTTTTGAAAGTTGTATTAATAAAAGTGGTAATGAGATATGAAACATTGTTTTTTCCATTTCATTATTTCAATTATTCATTTTTTATACTATCAATCTTTCTCAGTTAATTTTCATAAAAATGTTTCAGTATTTTTATTTAAGAGTTTTATGTCTACATAACATCAAAAGGAGGATATTATAAAAGAATATCCTACAATCTAGATGATAATCTCACGGTGATATTGCAAAATTTAATTGTTCAAATGAATAAAATAGCAAATGTAAACAATGAATTTTCTTCAGGTCTCTTTCCAGTGATCTGCTTTTCTCTATTCTTTTCCAATTTTAATTTAAATAACGTTGTTTTTAAGTGAAATAATTATTATACGAGTAAAATCTCTTTTATGTAGTAATAAGACAGTTATATTTTTCAGATTACGAGTAAGCAATTAAACGAAACATTTTGAATATTTTTAATTAAAAAAAATTCCTTACCATGAGTTTTATTCATTTTTTTAAGGTTTAAATTTTTTGTTGGAACCGTGAACTCATTTCAGATTATAGGATTACTGCGGGACACAAGATTTGAGTACGGTAATAAATCAAATATATCTTCAATAGAAGAACTGAATTTTTAAAGAAATTGAAAAAAAGACTTTTCTATATATAAAGATTGACAATCAGTTTAATCAATAGCAACGAGTCTTCTAAGAAAAGAAGAAATTTTGGAGGAAATAGAGCTTCAGAGATAGTTGAAATTGTTAAATAACTTAAAAAACTTTGAAATGAGGACCTTATTTTGCAAGCTTTTCGACACAAAAAATGGGAATCTAAGAAAAATTCACGTTAAAAAAATTGTAACCAGGATTTTATATTTTCTGCTTATTGCTCAATGAAGTACCTAAATAAATTGATAACAAACAACTATTCAAAAAACTAGAATATTTCATCGAATGGACCTAAAAACCTAACGAAGCAAGAATCTGTCAGTTCAAATATTCAAAAAAACTACAAAGCTCTCTATCTCTCAGTTTCCAGGATTTATTTAACAGCACTTAGCCTTAATTTATTCTTATTTGCACGGTCAAATGAAGAAAGACACAGAAGGAGAGTTCTATAAATAATCAAACACATTCCTTTCCTTGAAAGTGAATACTCTTGGATTCTTTTTAACAAGACGAATATTTTCTTCAATTATGTTCGCTCTGAAGATAAAGGAATGACGTTGAAAAAAAAAAGGAAACATTTCGCGTAATTACATTCTGAAGATACTTATCCAAACAATTAGTGCTTGTGTATTGACAGCTAGTCTTCTGAGAGAATTTTATCGTTAACAATCTTATTAAAAGTTGAAAAGGGTAGCGCATTTTTTTCCAAGGCACATGTTGACTTTCTAATGAGAGAATTAGCAAATAAAGATCATGGTTCGTTGAGGCAACTTTTTTAAACTTTGAAATCTTTGAAAATGAAAAACAAATTAGAATAGAATAACTTCTTGAATTTAAGATTTATTTTTAAATTAAAAGGAACATTTTCTTTTAATTGATAAGGTAACGAAATGTCATTTAAATGATTATGAACGAAACATCGATTTGTCTTTTGATACTTTTTATACTTGATTTAATATATTAATTGGTAAAGGAGACACATGGTTTAAGGACAGGGGATAGGGATAATTTATAAAGTATTGGGGAAAAATGTTAATTTAAAAACACTTTTGTTTTTTGCAATGACTATTACTTTTCTTTTTTAACTAAAACTTGAGGGTTGTTTCCTTTCTGTCACACTCTGTTCCAGAAATCGTAAACAATTTCAGAAGATTTCAGAAGCCTATTATGTTATTATTAACCCTTTATCTGCTCCATTATGTTTCACTGCAATTCACTCAATTGAAAATTAAGGGATATACATAAATATAATACTCAACTTTTGGAAATTTAATCTATTAGAGCTGATTAATTAAATTGGTTCTTTAAAGTACTTTCAGTACATGGGGGGCTAAAATATTCTCATTATACAAAATGATCGTCTGACATTTTTAAGGCAGTTTTAACTCTTAAAAATGCTAAACAACCAGAGAAAACTAATATTTTACAGAACAAAAAATTCATTTTTGAAAATTACGAAATTCTTAAAATTTATTTACTTTTTTAACACATAAAAACACACATGTTTTACACCAAAACTTAATTTGATGATATTCAAAGAAACAGTTTTTTTTTCATTAATTCTCAAAAATACACTACACATTGTGCATTTTAAGTGAAGTTTCGATTACATGTTTTTAAAGTACTGCATCCTGTGGCGTAGGAAATACTGTATTTTCTGAACTACTACACCCTGGGTCTTGTTCAGTCTCTTGATCGCGTCTTCTTCATAATCTGACGAAAATTCCACTGTATTATTTGCTGGGATTTCTTCAACTGAAGTATCATCTGTTAGTGCATCACTGCTTTCAGATTGTAGGTTCTGTAAGAAATCCAAATGCTTTTGAAGATTAAGCTTCTTTTTCCCAAACATTCTAAGAGGAAAAATTATAGCACCTTGAAAACCTCCTATTACTGTTAAATCTAAATTACACACAAAGAAATTAAAATGTTAATTTTTGAATAAAGAATAGGTATTTCATTTAATTGCGTGGCAAAAAAAAAAGCAAGCTCAGATTCAAAATTCAAAATTATTTTAAAACGCTTAAAAACGATAAAAAAAAGCAAAATAAATGAGATAAACTAAAATGCAATGCCAAAAAGGCCTAACTCCATTATACTATAGTAATGACGCTACAACGAAAAATAATAATAGACTACGAGGATGAAAAGTAAACACGAAGTTTGCTTCCTCCAACATTCAGTGTATTGGTGATACTCGTATTTATAAGAGCCACATATTCAACTATAAAATCAGTTATGTGTACACAGTTTACTTAAAATAAATAATCAAATCATTTTCTAAGGTCTTAATTATTGTAAAAAAATGAGACACATACATTTTGAATTTAACTACTTTTGCGGAACAAAAATGACAATCTCGGCAATCCGAACAGTATGACAGCCGAAAATGCAACTGCAGTTTTAAAGTTATTCGCCTTTCCCGCTAAAGAACTCATCAAACCCGTGTTGCCATATAATTCGGAAGAATGGAATTAAAAAGAGTTTACCTGCTAAGTACCGTCAGAATATTTTTAAAAATGGTTATTCTACGTAATTTTAAAGTGGGCGATACTTATGAGTACTGTCAGTAGATAAAGGGTTAAATCTCTGTCTCACCTGCTCCCTCTTTGAAAATAAAATGAGATATAATATATATAAACACTATCGTAAACAACTAATTTATCAAGATTGGGTTGCAACGCACACTAGAACCACCCCACTCCATCATATTTTTAAAAATTATACCACGAAACGAATACAATTTTTTTCTTGGAGTTTTGATTGCAAAGTGCTCTTTTGTGACAGTTTTCTATTTTGTATCTCAAAATCCACAACAGTAGCAGCTTAATATTCTAAAAAATACTTCCGGGTTTTACGACTGCTCGCAATTGGAAAAGAGAGAAAAAAATCTAAACAATCCGAGCTCGTTAAGCGAACCTGATCAATCGTGTTGGGCAGATGATAAATCCCCAACCAGCACGCTACTAGATGAAGAGGGGGAAGATTGCTCAAAACTTCAGTATCTCATTCTATAAAGCCGATCTATCATCTACTACGTTATGATCACAAGACATGAAAAATAAGATATATTTTTCTTTTTCTCCCTTTTTCTTCTACAAAACAACAGAAACCTGGTCACAAACAATGATTACTTATCGAAAATGCATCTGTTGTTTCGTAAGATATCTTTAGATTTTCTCGAACAATCCTGAGTTTTACTGATTTTTTTCCACTTCTTTTGCGCTCCTGGATCACGAGACAATCCCTACTCTGCACGCACTTGTCAGAGCGAGGGAAGGGAGGATAAATAAAACAACCTTAAGAGTATTGAGCCCCAAACCTCTTATGAGACCAACCCTCCTCAATATATTTTTTCCTCTTATTTTTCTCCGAACAGAGAGTGTATAATTTATTAAGGCTCTGTTGACGAACTGAGAATCTTCAAACAACTTCTTTCATTCGCTCTCAGAGCTCGAAGAGTTTGTTTACTTTTTTTTTCTTTGTTCCCGCTTCCTATTTTATGCTAATCCGTAATTGATTTCTTCTTTTAGGGTGTGATGCAGAAATTTTGGAGGCGATGTTTTTGTATAACATCCAAAACCTTTTCTCTGTGGAGCTAATATATAGAAAGGAATTCTGAAAACCTTTTTCTTCTCCTTTCAAATAAAAAACTGAGTATTACAGAAACTTTATCGTTAGCAATTTTATAGCGTTTTATCATGTCACTAAAAATGAAACATTATATTATTAAAATAACTTACTTAAATATTATTATTGTTTCTCTTATAATAGTTTTTTTTAGTTATAGATATGATGCAACTTTGAATCACAAAAATAGAAGCTTTTATCTTTTGTATTCTCTATAATGAAATTACTCAATATCTTTGTAAAATACTAGAAGTATATGTTAACATCTAATTTGAAATACTTTAAATTAATACTAATTTTAAATTCTTAGAAATTAGAATTATTTTTAAAAACATACTTATAAGTTAAGGGGTGGGAATCACACAATTGTATACCAAAGCTCCTATATTTCTAAGTAGTGACACTAAACTGGGCACTAACACCATAGTTTGAAAATGGGAGATTAAGATAGATTATATAGATAGGAAATTTTCAGAGAATGACATATCTCATCATCAAGTATTTATAAATGAAGTTTTCCCGACTTGTTCTCAATCATGCCACTTTAGTGCATAAATACTCATGGTACGAGAATTTAAATAAAAAGTAATAAATATTAACAAGTATTGAGATATATTTCAAAACTTTTGTAACCTTGATAAGATCCCGGTATCTACAAATTCAGTTTCCTATAATTGATTGGGACCAATAAAGTATTGGAGAAATTTTGCAGATATAAATAATCACCTTTGTATTTTAATTCCAAAAAACTTTACTTAAAAAATTGGATTTTGGACTATTAACTCCTTAAGTGTCGCTGGCGTATATGTACGTCTCGCTTCATCAGTGTAATTCTTCAGACGTATATGTACGTCTTTCCGAAGTACGATATTTTCTTTAATCTACTAGCAGTAAAATTATCCCAGAGGCTTTGGAATGCAATAAAATGACCTCGACGTAGTATTTGCGAATGACTTACTTATATATATTTCAGAGAAAGATTTGCTTATATTTATGCCTTTTCTTTTCCCCTATTAAACCGCATACGTGCGTCTGTGTGAAAAACGGTGGCACAGGGGAGCAAATCCCGTAACTTTCAATCGGCAGTTAAAGGGTTAAAGAAATATTATTTTTATCTCAGTGACTTTTTGTGTGCGTGCATTTTTTCTATATATATATATATATATATCCTACCTTTTTAACCCAAAAAATCTTCTAAAATATTTTGAAAACTTAGAGCTATCTAAATAGAGTTTAAATAAAAAACTAAACTTAATGAAATTTAGGCAGAATATTTTACTGTGTAGGAATTTATAAGATAATTATGGTTTTATGAATGATATGTCGGTAAAATTGTAATAAATAAAAATATGCAATGGAATTTTTTTTTTGTAAAAATGCACTTTAATTGATTGAAAACTTTGAATTTACTTCAGAGAAAGATGCTTATAATAAGACGATAAGTGCGTTTAGTTACATAGATTTCTCTTTACTTAATTAAACATTTTAATAATGAAATTATTGTGTAATTATTTTTTCTCTCGTAATTTAGCTTTAACTGATTTTCACATTAATATGCCCTGACTGTGAAAAATGCTTATATGCATTGACTGTGAAATAATTTTTATTAGAAGGACTCGAAGCCTACATAATTTATTATCTTACAGATGTTAACATGAACTATCATTGCTCTATTACAAATATATTGCATTATAATTAATTAAGTACTTGATTTTTGATTGATTTCTCAATAGAAAATCAAAATTTTGAACACGTGATTTATTATTCTAAAAATGTAAGCATATACTAAAAATGCAATCACACTGATATCAGCAGCAAACAAACCATTGAAGAGGGAATTAAAAAAAAAAAAAAGTATTTTCAGTTTTTTTGTTGATGGTGAAAGGCTTTTTGTTAAATGGTGGAAAAGATAAGACAAAATCAATCATAGAAATATAATTGAGAGTTTCTGATTAAAACATAACTTACTACTTTTGTACAGTAGTAATTTTCGAATATTGAAACAAAAAAATGAAATTTCATGTATTTATTAATGCGTAAATGTAGGGCATCAAATAATTTTAAGCAAATGTATCAAAGTAATTATTTATCATACATTGGTGCAAAAATTAAATTGAATAACACTATCTTAGGGAAAAAAAAGAATAGTAGTTGTGCACCACTGAATTTAAGTTTCTAGGGAAATTTAGTTCTGGATTCTTTTTAACGTTAGGAACACACTAATTTCAAGATGTTTAACTCTTTGAGCGGCCTTTTTTTTTGCCCAAACTGTTCCAAATATTTTATAACATATAATTAAGCCTAATACTTAATAGAATGAGAAAATGGAAAAGTATTATTTTAATTTTCAATTTGAAAATTTTCACATTATTTTTTTTTTTATTTTATAATTGTGGAACACAAAAACAACTAAACGTTTGCTTTTTATAAGTATATTCTGCATGCTATGAAGAAAGTATAATATATGTGTTGCAAGAGCTTCTCTTCTACTTCAGAAAAAATTAAGTTCGTACTTATTTTCAAACGGTTGCTGGATTTGTGTGTGTACATACATATATGCACACACAATTTGAAGCATGGTGTAATACTAAGTCTAACATTACTTTGGGAACATATATGATATCAGCCTTTTTTGGATTATCTTTCCATTTTCATTTCTTCTCAAGCAACAAATTGCACATTGCCAATCTTTGTTCCTTATCGAACATTTTCAAGAATCTAAATTCCTGCCTTTAATGAAAAATTTCTACTTTTACCACAAGGAAAATCTCGGATGAGAAATATTTCAGTACAATGGACAAACAGCATCTCTTAAATACACTAGAACTAACAATATAACTATAAGAATTAAAAATATGGGCAGATAAAAGATAGAAAGAAGAAAATATCAGTGCCCGTACAGCGTACGGGTAAACCGAATGTGATAGCTTTCAGTAGCCCATCCGGTGTACGGGCAAACCAGTTAAGGGGTTAATTAGTAATCGCATTTAGCTGTAAAATAGTGCCAAATAAAATAAAAAAGTGCAACATTACTTTTAGATTAATTCGAAATTGTTTCGAGTGTCAACAGAATTATTTTTTTAAATGCTAAATAGAGCTCGAATTTCTGTGTGTATACGAAAATATTATAAGACATATGAAATGAAATATAAAGTACATTGAATATAGATTATATGAGAGAATTTGGAAGATTAAAAACTTGTTTCTGAAAGAAGAGATTAAGTAAATTATTCAAACTTTTTTTTACTTGAATAAAAGTATGACAGTTTATAGATTATTCAAATATTTTTTGAACAACTCATAATAAGATTTATATATTTTTTTCTTTGAAATAATAGTAAATACATGGACGATTGTGTATCTCAGTCTCATGTTTGAAGGAAAAAAAAGATGAAACGTTCAATAACTGAAAGTGAAGTTGAAGAAAAAAATTCAAAGATTTAAAAGTATAAAAGAAACAGAAATAAAAGAATGAATTGTTAAATGAGCATATTAATATTGAATTATAACTAGCATTCAGTTCTATGTATTAATAATTGCACAGCGAAAAGGTGTATTTCATAAGTTTGTTACTTACGTAACTGAATAATTATAAGCTTTACGTTGTTTTAACAACATTGACTACATTTACTACGGGAAAATTAATGACATGCACACATCAATGATGAAACTTTGTTATATATAAGTAGTAATTTATTACCATGTTTTAAATAATATTTTTCGTTTTTTTTTTTTTTTTTTTGTATAAATGATTTAGCATTTTGTAAATATTATACTACCCTAACAAACAATAATTTGAAATTTAATCTCAAAATAAGTTTAAAGAGAAACTTTTTTATTTTATCTTGACACAAATAAAGAAATTGCCTAAAAGATTTTGAAATGTAATTCTAATATACTTTTTATGCAAATTCTTTTTTAAAAACTCAATTGTATCTTTTGTATAACATTGTGGATGCGTTTCAAAATAATTTTTCTCAAATTCAAAGTATTCGATTGTGTAAAGCTAACGGCAAAAGTAATCAAAATATTTCTAGGATAGATTAATTACTGGAAGAAAAATACAAACAAAACAAATATCTTATACTCGCTACACAATATCGCTTTATCTTTTATTTCTATTTCCTACAGTTTTCCAGAAGATTGAGAATTCCCTTTTTCTTTCTCTCTCTTCTACACCCAATATATTTCACAAATAGATTTGTTTCAAAGGGAATCATGAAGTGTTGCGTGAGTACTTGTTCCCCCGTGTATGTGTAATCAACCGTCACGCCACTGGGGGGAGTTTCATCTCTGGGGAGGGGGGGAGTTTCATCTCGTGCATAAAAGTGCGGAAGTAATCTTGTTTTTTCTGCACGACTCTTTTTATTTTTGTCCTGCTTATTGTTACGTTGTTGTCCCTAGGAAGACACTGTTGATCGATCGTACGTGTTTGTTTCTTTTCCAATTTGAATGTTATTATAAGTAAAGGAAATGAATATAGGGATTTCTCTTTAAGAAGTATGTGTTTTTCTTTTTTCCAGGATTTTTAATATACACAGGCGGTCTTCTCTCATTAAATGGGGTCTATTCATATCTCCTACGACATTAATTAATAAAAGAGACTGTGCTAAAACTCCCATACGTAGGCTAATCAAAAGAGGAGGAGAAGGATTAGGAGGAAGAGGGGAAAAGTTTTAAAAATCTTTTCGACGCAAGAAATGTAGGGATTTCTCGATTATGCATCTTTCACGAGATCAAATAAGTTTTCTTTTTTAGTTTGAAAATCATTGCTAGCTTGTGTGGACAGAGTGATTACCTACTGATAAAAAAAATAAGAATGAAGATGAGTATGTATACGTCTTCTTTAGGCCTCCTTTTGCTTTCGAATGTAGGAGAATCGTAATTAAAAAGTAGGTCTATTTTCCGTTTTTTGTAGTTTTAATTAATGAACGAAGGTGGCTCTTAATTTTTTGCATGTATTATTTAAAAGAAGAGGAGGAGGATTACATGAAATGAATCTTACTCTTAAAAACATTCATACAAAAAAAAACAGTGGTAGTCTTTCTGAACAGTCTTTCAAAGAACCAACTAAAAAATATTTGTGAAGTAATTTTTAAAATAAATTTATTTTATAACGGACTGAAATTCATTATATTAGAAGATAGTGAAATCATATGAACTAAAATTATTTTCAAGGAGTAAAATGGTTAGCCCATTCACTGTTAACTACGAGATACCTCGTAGTAAGCGTGTGTACCAAAACTGCCAGATACGAGATATCTCGTAATTTAAGCTGCAATTTTAGATTAATTACATATCTCCATTTGAGTTAGGAATTATTAGAAATGATGGATGAAAATTTTATACAGTGCATAAAATGTATTAATTATTAATTATTATTACTAAAATTATTACTTAGACGGTTATAGATTATAGATTATAATATAATCCTTACTAATATCATAAACGTTAAAGTTTGTATGGATGTATGTTTGTTACTCTTTCACGCAAGAACAACTGAATGGATTTTAATGAAACTTTACAATAAAATAGCTTATACATTAGAATAATAGATAGGCTATAAGTTATAAAGATGTGTGAAGTGTCCAAAATATAACGATAATTGTCATGTAAGTAGGAAAAAATTCTGCCATTTGCAAAAACGCTCGCGACAGCATATTTTTTTTCCTGTTTAATTTGCAAATCACGTAAAATTAACTCATTAAAAACTTCTTTATCCTTCCATCTGTATTGTTTAATTTTTAAATTTACCCTTGCGAAGAACGGGTATATCAGCTAGTAATTATGTATATATGAATGTATTCCACAAATTAAAAAAAAATATTTTTATTGCTATTGCTGTGTGTGATGAGCTTTAAAGCAAAGATCAACATAGAATACTGGTTGTTGGGACTTATTGAATAAAAATACCTAGTCTCCTTTCATTTTTTTTTTTGGTACTTATTCGACATGGTTTTGTAGGCATCCTTTTTTTTCTGTAGGAGGTAGATGTTCCAAGTAAGGAAAATCAGTTGCATTTGTATTATAGTTGCTGCTTTCTTTTGTATTGCTGCCGTCGCTATCAAATAAATGCATAATAACTAATTCCCTAAATTGACGCATCCTCATCTTTTTATTCACTCGATTTTTTTAATTATAGAACACGTATGCATTCTGGAGGAAGATTTTGAAGTAGGGTGGAGCGATTTTTTTGTACTAATGCAGGGTTTTCCTGAGGTCTGCAAATTATTACTTACCAGTCCATTTTTATTACTTCAGAACTCTTTGTAACATACCATCGATTTATGAGTTTTTCCGAGTGATTTATATTACACATCTGTATGAAAATCTGATAGAGCATCTAACTGTCGCCAAATGAAATTTGGCGATGAGATTGTAAAATCAAACAAAACGAAAAGAAAATCTTTGTATAAGAAGATTATTATTGAAAAAAGACATTACGAGATAACTCGTAAGTTGCACTCAGCACGTGAGTCTTATACAGTGACGTCAGCTACGAGTTATCTCGTAGGTATTTTTTCAATAAAAATTACTGTCATTACAGTACTATACAGTACATTCATTACAGTACTATATCAGTAACTTAATATTATCATATTTTGCAATATTTCATGTTTTCTGTAAAATAAAATCTTGGCACCCAGGGCAAGACTCTCTAAAAGGAAATACTATGAAAAATGTTACATAAAAATATAAATATTTTAAAATAAATATTTCTGACATAACTTAACAGCTTAATTTTTTATAAGCTAGTATGATAAAGAAATTTGTTTTTGTTTAAAAATATCTCTTAGTGAGAGAGATTTTTAAGCAACCATAAATGATTAATGAGCATATTATGAATCTATGTTTTAGTTTCATTAAGGAAGAATGTCTTGTTATCTTCTGAAATTTTTGGATATCGGCTAGTTTACTGCTTGGTTTTCACTAATATATTTTTTTTATTTCTCTCTAATTGATTGAATATTTTATTAATGTTTCACTACGAAGAGCTTCTGACGAAGAACGGAATTTTATATCATGATCAAATAACGAAGATGACACATAGTTGTTACCCCATCACTCCGACGTGAGGACACGGAGTCTACTCAGATTTAACGAGAATCGGAAGTCTTATCATTTTATGTCAGTAAGTGAAAATGATTTAGAATTAAATTCCACAAAAAAAGTCAGGGAATTCTGTTATATTATCCATTTCAAACTCAAAAAATAACTTCAGAACTTCAGAAAATAATTTTATCCTGCTTCCTCTCCTAATTTAATTCTAATTACATTCTTAATCACTATATTCACATATATTTAGCAGTAACAGAATGACAAAAACCATTTCAATGGTTTATTCCTCTAAATAAACCATTGAAACCAGATTTTAAACATTTTTGTAAAATGTGTATTAGTAAGAATATTTTTAATTTATTAATTTAATTTTCAAAGAGGAATATTTGGGGCTATGAAATCTTTGAATAATTTATTTCATTAGTTATAATAAGAATTATGACAAATATGTATGAGATATCTTATATATATTTTTTTTTTTTCAAAGATTAATTTTTGCCTTTCTAAAAGCAGTTTCTCCATTATTCCTGAAATCAAAGCATTGAACTTCAGTGACAGAAAATTGCATAATATTTTATTTGTGTCTTTGATATGAAGAATGTAATATCTTCATCCTTGCAAAGCCCAGACATTGTGATAAATTCTACTCTAAGCTGAACTGATTTGGAAGAATTTGTACATTTTCTACAGCTGATAAATGTGCTTAATTTATGGTACATTGACACTAAAACGAGTATAAAATACTATAAAGGTGGTATGTACATCTGCATCTAGTGTAGATAATGGAGCTTAATCATGTGTATTTTAAGTAAATTTTGGTAATTATAATGAAGGAGTCAAATATAAGTAATGTTTAGATACATCTGTGTTAAAGACTCTTATTTAAAAAAAATGAAGAAGGATTTAATTTTAACATCACTTGCTTTTCAAAAGAAGGCAGCCAATATTTATAGATAAATTATTTTAGAAATATACGTATACTTTCATTTGTTACGAGATAAGTATGTAATATTAAAGAGAACTGAAAAAATGTTATAAAATTTTGCATTTATTACTGGAGAAGTATCATTCTGGGTAACTATGGCTTATAAGCATTGTTAAGGAAGCAGATATAAATACTATAAGCTATTATAAAATTCTTAAATAAAAAAACATTAAAATTTGCCAAATGCGTCCTTAATATGTCACACAAATAAGTTTCATATAAGTCAAATAAAAGTTTCATTTACATCAAGCCTCAGTGGTCATAATGCGTTTACAGCCCAAACTAGTATATTCAACCAATATTTATTAGTCTTTTTAAAAATAAAATTAAAAAGATAACTAGAGAAAAACAAATTTCTAGGAAATATTTTTCTGTGCTTGCATACGCTACAATTTCTGTAAAAACGATACAGTTTTTCAGAAACAGGAAAGTAACACTTTTCAATAAATACTAGAAACTACGCAAGGGAGTATTGCTATCAGAAGAGGCTGGCTATTGAAAGGCTCCCAATTTTACAATCTAGAAAAATTTACCAATCCTTCTCAAAACAGGGTAAGAGAAAAAAAGTGATATTAGTCAAAGTATGAATATTCTTATATGTATTTTGTAAACCACGTACGTTATTATTTAGGGAGTTCAATCGGGTCGGTTTCAATTGTTAAAATATGAAGCCTTTTTACCAGAAGTTTTACAACTTTATCTTTTATTTCATATCATTACATCAATTAATTAACAAAATAAAGTAGCCCTTTTATAGTATTTTGTTTTTAACTTTGCAATGAACATGCTTCTGAAACATTGAAAATTTTTGTTTAAAACTCCAATTCTTCTTTTCTGAAATCTCAAATTTATCAAAGTATATAAAGATGTGAATAACACTAGCAGGTATAACCGTTTTTTGCACGGGTGAAATGAAAAATATAACAATCGAGATGGAAGAATTGAAAAAAAAATAATGATGTAAAAATTTAATTAATATTTTGAATGATTTTTTAGTAAATTACAAACTAAACTCCAAATAAAGAGTGATTTAGCAAATAAAATAGTGAAGTAAATTAAATAAATATAGCTAAAAACCCAGTATTTACCATGTTCACCGGTCAGTCAATACATAAATGTGTTTTGTTTTTTTAAGGGAAACGCGCACTACATTAAAAATTTTCAGTTACGGAATTCAGGAGAGAACAGCAAACAACAAGAAGAACCTAAAAAATTCACTAGACACAATTGAAGAGATATAAAGAGTTAAAAAGAACATATATGAAGAAAAAAAACCACTAAAACACAACACAAAAGCCCTTCACATTTAAAAATATTAAAAGACATTCAAATATCAGAAACTTCTGAAAGCATGTCAAAATTTTATAAAACTTATATAATTAGAAATGATCTATTTAATTACATTCTGATAAACTTATTCTCAGATAAAGGAATTGTTTCTCAAACTTCTCTGTGGTACAGAAGATCATAAGGAAGATCTCGTCACGATTTCAAACATGGAGTATCAAAAACTTTCAAAGAATAAAGAAGAAAAAAATCCCGCGAATATAAAAATGGTTTGTCTTTTCTATAAAACAAGTAACTCATGAACCAATTTTGAACATTTTCAAGAATTATGTAAAACCGAAAAAAAAAAAATCTTTCACGCCGCTGAGGGTGATGATTTTCTCAAAACCGGTTCTTACAAGGTCTCTACTCAACAAAACAAACATTGCTGCCAAGTTT
Source organism: Trichonephila inaurata madagascariensis (assembly GCA_019973955.1). Taxonomy (NCBI): domain Eukaryota; kingdom Metazoa; phylum Arthropoda; class Arachnida; order Araneae; family Nephilidae; genus Trichonephila; species Trichonephila inaurata. The sequence goes on from BMAV01012670.1 coordinate 115,133, forward strand.
CAAATCTGTTGGATTAGTAGTTCAAAAACGAGGACTTTCAAAGTCATTAAACCTTTCCAATAGCCTCCTATCGTTCACAGCTAATCTCTTACCAACAAAACATACCTGTCAAATATCAATTTTGTAGGTCTAATAAATAGTTCAAGACGGAATTTTTTAAATCTATAATGTCCCTGCAATTCCCCTTGAGAGTCGATTTCTGTAAAACCAGTTCTAAGCGGATCTCTGTTGTTTCTAATTAAATTTTCGAGTCATGAAACCATCTGAACTTTTTGTTAATAATAATGCTAAAATATTCATGAAGTTAAATTCGCCATCTTTCGCCTGAAATTCTCTAACCGCCATCTTTAGTGATCTTTCGTACCTTTAACTTTGGTTAGCCTTTTATCTCTAACGTCATCTCAACGCGTTCTCTTCATTCCTCTTTTTCCCCCTTTAAATGGTATTACACACAAAATGCTAAAAAAAAAATTAAAAAAAAGTCGCAAAAAAAAAAAAAAAATTAAAAAAGAAAAGAAAAGAAAGAAAGAAAAAAACATTGTAGCATTATAACATTAGCCATAGTAAATTTTTCCACGAATAAAACGTCACGTTTAGTTGAAACAGAGTGGAAACGAAAATAGCAATACTGTATAATTTATCTCTGTGAGGGGAATGGAGAACGCTCTAATGCTAAAAAAAAAATTGTTAATGGATAAAGGAGGGAGATGAATCCAGATAAAATATTCAACAGGGAGAAATAGGGAAGGAGTTCAGAAGATTACTTCTTTCTTTGTTAGTGTAGGGGGGGGGGGGTCATAATTATATAATAGAAATATATACGAGGGGGTAGTATATATACTTGAACACATACTAGGGAGGGTACGCCTGTTCTCCAAACGATGGATCAACCCCCATTACATAAATTGCACAACTGTTCATACTCAATGCTCAAATTGTAAAACAGTAATTTAAATGTATTATGTAGCCCTATTTTTTACAATATATTGTAAGCATCTTTTCCTGCAAATTGCACAGAATTTTTATTTCGTCTTTGCTTCTGCACCTTGGCAGAAACACATGCAATTGTCCATAATTTATAACTCTAATATTGAACAGCACTTACTGCCTTTTTATTATTGTTCTCGTGTATGAGATAAATAAATAAATTTAATACATCATCACGAAAACTTTTTTTTATATATATAGAGAAAAAAAGGTTTTTGGTACAATTTTGACACTATCTTGAACATTTAAAGAAAGTATTGTTTCGAAAACAAGAAATCAAAGCTAAATTTTATAAGCCTTTTTGGCTATGTTAATCGCAAAATTATCTGTGTGTGTGCGTACTTTATTAAAAAAATAATTCAGTTTTATAATTGTTCTTAAAGTTCCTAATATAATTTTGCTGAAATCATAACGTAGTGTTAAAAATTGTTTGTTTTTTCAAGAATATAAAGAATTCTATAAAATGAAATTCGAAAAGAAATGATCAGATTAAATGGATTTTTTTGTAGAATCTAGCAGACAAGGTTCTAAATAATTTACGGATCAAGTTTTCATTCGAATTCCATACTTAGCTCTGGATAGATTTGGATAAAATTCTGTTAGGGGATAGTTATTAGGATTACATGTTTTGACAATAATATTTGTATCAGTATTTTAGTAAGAGAGTGATATTTATATTAAAGTCGCTTTATAAAGTTGCACGAGGGGTATAAGCCTGCCTTTCCTGACTTCCACATCACACCAACGGCAGGAAATTTGAGTCTCGACAGATTTAACACACAGAGGCCCAATCTACACAGCGGGTCATCAGCAGCACTAGGCTTGAAATCATGACGTAACGGCTTCGAGTCCATGACCTCTTGACCATTGTATAAGTATTTAAATATGCTACCGATTATAATTTTATCCCTGGTATTGTCAAATGTAAATGTTTATTTTTAAAGTAAACAATTTTCCAAAACTAAGTCACAATAGGCTTTCCTTAATAAAGTTTTGAAGGATTGTTAATTGAATTAACTAAAAGCTTTAGTTTCTGCAGTATTTTTATAATGTCTTCGTGACTTGTTTATTTTTCTAATAAATTATTTTCGTGAGTAGAAATAGCATAATTTTTTTCTTATATATTTTCATTACACATAGTTGAAAATTATATTAAAACTGGAAATAAGTTAAAAACAAACAAACGGGCATTCAGAATAAGATTTAAATAAAAGAGAGAAAGAAAATAAACGAAATTATACACTTTTGAAAAAGAGAAGTTATAATTATTAAATGAAATTATGTGTGAATTTGTATTCATAATATACTATTTCTTTTTTAAAATGAAGAAGTGAATGTGATTTTAACTTCTAAGGAAACTTTTACTCTGCAACGAAATCTTTTTAATTAGTTTAAAATAGCATTTCTCAAACTGTGGGGCGCACCCCCTTTGAGGGCGTGACGACTCTACAAAGGGGGGCGCGAGCATATTGAAAAGTCAAAAACAAAAAATTATTTAAAAAATTATTAATTTACTGAAAGTAAACAAACAAAATACATAATAAAAAATTAAATGCAGACTTATACTGATATATTACACTTATAAATATATCAGTGCTACACAATGTATTTTATAATTAATTTAACAATACTTAGTCAAGAACAAGTTTAACAATTAGCGGTGACCCCATGGGATTCTCATATATAAAATTATATACAAAAATTAACACTTATCTTTATAATTTGTACGGCTTATAATTAATCAACTACCGATTAAAATTAATGAGTTTCGTTTTCCACGTAGGGGCGCGTATGTGGTGTATGGGGGGATGAAGAATAAAGAAAAGCAAATAATCTGAAATAAGTAAATCTTTCGCAAACATTGTCAAGGTTCTTTGTTTTCATTCCAAAGCCTTCGGAATAATTAATATGGATATCAGTACAGAGAAAAGATCGTACTTCGGAAAGACGTATATATGCGTCCGGGGAAATTAACGCTTTCACTGAGCGAGACGATTATATACGCCGGTGGAACTTAAGATGTTAAGGTCGTATTGTAGTTTTAGCGTAGAAGTATAGTATTATTGAATTCAATACATTGTTATTGTATGAGGGGGGCGCGATGAAAATTATGTTTGAATATTGGGTCGCGAATACTGAAACTTTGAGAAGCACTGGTCTAAAATGCACGAACATAGCTTTCAATCAAAGTGAAAACAAAAGATAAATACTGTTACGTAGATCGGGGTTCGAGGATTTCATGCAAAGCAGTCTCTAAGAAGAAAAACAGTTATTTAAGAGCGATGAGAACTTGTTATCGAAAATCCAATCCTTTAAATACAGGATTCTGCAGCAATATTTACAGAATAAATTTCAGAAGGTCTATACACCTTCTACAGCACTCAAACACAATTATCCGTGTTCAAAAATACACGTATATAAAAAAAAATTATTCACAAGCACAGCCGAGCTAATCGCTAGTCAAAACAATGCTCATTAATCGCTGGTTGAAATCAGACTGACTGGTTGCGGCTGGTACTGCTCTATTTATAGACCCAGCGGAAACTTCCAGAAAAATCCGCACACATCAAAGTTCGTGAACTTAGTGGAGAGATTCACTACTTTCTAGAAGAATCCAGAGGGTCCCAAACTCGCCAACATGGTCACCAATGAGACCAAAATGGTCACCAAATTGGCGGCCAGCTTGGTCGTTAAATACGATGCCAACTTGGATCTATTACCAAGATTTTGCCAAGTTCTCGTTGAATCGCCACTATAGCGTAAGGAATGGCATTGCTTATGAATATTACAATTTTAACATAAAATAAATATAACATAGAGTAATATAAATGCATTACATATCCAAATACTGATTATTTACACTATTTACACAAAATTCGTAACAATATTAACCAATTGACGAAGATCTTTGAAACTCTATAATTATGTAAACATACTATAACGAAGGAAAAACAAGATACACATAAAAATGAACAATACAAACTTAAGCCTTTATAAAAAAATGTCAAGTTTCTTATTTTTTAAAAATCTTTTTTTCCCTTTAAAAGTATAAAAAAATTCAATCACATACTAGTTAAATTAAACACGTGTCGGGCCAAATACATATCGTACGTACGCTATTTTCATTACTTTAAAAAATTTTTGCCAATTAGTTTTTCCTCATAATTATTGCATGTTTTATTGCCCCTTAACTGCCACCAGCGTATAAGCGCGTCTCTCTCAACCGGTGCCCTTAATACCCTGGACGTATATATACGTCTTTCCAAAATACGATTCTTTTCTTTGCGCTGCTATCAGTAAAGGTGTTCTGAGGGCTTCGCAATGCACTAAAATGACCTTGACAGTGTTTACAAAGGATCTACTTATTTCAGAGAAAAATTTGTTTATTTACGCCTTTCCTTTTCCCTCCAATTCACCGCAAACTTGCGCCTACGTGAAAAACGATGGCACTTGGTAGTTAATTGCGTAACTTTTAATCGACAATTAAGGGGTTAAAATCCATCAGTAATTTTTGATAATATTAACGATAGGGGCAAATATAGAAAATTAAATTCTTAGTATTGAAAGACAGGTAGCTTTATTCAATTAAAAAAAATAATTGCTATTTACGAAAAAAAAAAAAATTATGAAATTTGTGAAACATGATTTTTTTACTGAACTTGGCACAGAAAATAATTAGTGATAAATAGAAATTATACAATTTTTTTAAAAAATTGTTGCCCTTAAAAATATTTTTAAAACACTTATTTTTGCAAACATTTAATTCTAAAACGCATTCCACTTTGTTTATCTTCATAAGCACGAGACAAATAAAAAGTTAATTAAAATAAACATTTTCGTTGGATTAACAGAGAAAATGTTTGCTAAATTTTTAAAAATTTAAAGTCATTTAGAATTAAATAACGAACCTCGTAATTCTTAAGTGCAATCAAATGGCGAGGTCTTATCCCAGCTTCCACATAACTAAGTTGAGTTTTAAATGAGATGGGGGGTTATACTGCTCTCTGCATGACGATCTTTAGTGGAGTCGAGATTTGCATTTATCATTTGAATTTTATTTCAACAGATAAATGTGGAGAAGCTCAATACATATTTAAAGATGCATGAAAATATATGAAAAATTCCAGAATCACTTTTGACAGCAATAATTCATAAAAAAATATACCGTGAATTTGAAATAATAGAAATTAAGTAACTATTTTTGAAAATACTGGGTGTGTATAATTGAGGGACCCAATTTCAAAAAAATCATATTTTCGAAACTACTGCATGTATAACAATAAGTGATACATGAATGTAAATATAGGAATATACTAAGTTTTTTTTCACTAATGATACAGAACACATACAAGATCCGTGTGATTGAAATCCAAACATGGTGACAATGCTAGAGAAGAGTTTTAGCGTTTCAGAATATGAATGGTTTTTTTTTCAGTTATTTCGGTGTAAAGTGTATTTAGAAATCGCTGCGGAAAAGAAACACCACCCAACATGAGGATTCTGCGATGGTATCATCAATTTAAGAAAACAAGTTGCTTGTGTAAAAAGCAAAGCAGCTGCTTTCCAAGCATCTTGGAAGAAGCAGTGGAAAAGGCGAGGCAGAGTTTTGTTCGAAATCCATAGAAGTCTACGACAGTTGCCACCTGTGAACTTGGAATGCCCCAGAAAATGGTATGGAAAATTTTACGAAAAATATTTCATTTGTATCATTTACGATTGACACAACAAATAACAGTGGACGACAAGTAAGCATTAGTGCAGCGTTACGAACCATTGATAAAGTGATGCTACACAATGTATGGAACTGAGTTACAGATCGGACGTATGCCGTGTAACAAGAGGGTCACGCATCGAACACTAGGAACAAAAAAAAATTGGTATATTTCTCTTCACATTCATGTATCCCTTTTTGAAATATGTGCAGTAGTTTCGATCATATGATTTTTTAAAATCAGGTCCATCATTTGTACTCACCCTATATTTGTGATACATTAATGTGTTAAGTATAGATAAAGAATATAAAATAATGAAAGATTTTATTGATAATAATTTGTATACCCTTTTTAAGACCTTTCTTACTTATATAAAGCAATTACTGTCAAAATATTGCCAACGAATGATCATTCTAAGTAATCCATTTACATAGCTCAATAAAACTTTACCCTTATGTAATGAAATATTATAGGACGTAAAAAGAGGATTAGCTACCGTTATTTTTTCCTTGCTTTTTACACTACAGGGTGGTCCTGAATTCATGGTACAAATTTCAAGGGTTGGTGCAGGACATTGTAACAATCATTTATCGTACAGGAATATATGGGCGCAAAGGACGCGGTGAGGCACAAACACAAAAAATAAGAGACGAAATGTTTTTGGAAAGCTTCGTTGACAAGTGTATTGTTTACAGTAACTGTTCAAAATTGCGTTCACCAGTAGCGATACATGCTTGACTGCTTCGGTAGAGCGATTGGCATACACGTTCAAAGATGCCAGGTATTTCACGCACACGTGCAGCAGCTTCGGATATTCGAGCAACGAGATCCTCATCAGATTCAACTGGAGTCACATAAACAAGATTCTTCAGATGTCCCCATAAAAAGTAATCGAGACTCGATAAATCGGGAGATCGGGGTAGCCAAGGGAGTGGCCCACCAAGCCTAATACTTCGCGCCCCAGACGTGGCATTCGGAAAAGTGAGCAAATAGCTGAAAAAAATTGCGTCCACCAGTAGCGATACATGCTTGACTGCTTCGGTAGAGCGACTGGCATACACGTTCAAAGATGCCAGGTATTTCACGCACACGTGCAGCAGCTTCGGATATTCGAGCAACGAGACCCTCATCTGATTCAACTGGAGTCACATAAACAAGATTCTTCAGATGT
>BMAV01012670.1:139100-154114 GCA_019973955.1 Trichonephila inaurata madagascariensis
AAATTAAACAATAAACAGCTACATAGAATATATCCTTAGTTAGAAATTACATGCTTTTTATCCTACAACTAAAAATACTATTAGTGAATTTTTACGCACCAGTTAATTGGAAATTTTAAAATATTGACAAATAGGTGTTTGACAATCTTCTTAGTTCCTGACTCGAAATAGTTTTTCCCCGGCTTTATACAGGGAAGGTAATACTGCATCTTTTACATCCTGCTGCATGAGGCATATTTTCAGTTTCTCCATACTATGTAAAACATTAGAAAGTGTAACAGTTTTGATAAGAGTTTCAGTATCAGTTTCTGCGTCAAAATTGCTATTTATTGGTTCCGACAAATCAACAATTCTCTGAGTTTCAGTTGCACAGATCGGCAGTCCCTCATCAAATGTAACATAATCATTAAAATCTTAAGACATCCTTTGCGTTGTGGAATGGGTTGAGATAAATAAGGAGTTTCCTGTCCTATTCAAAACTCACATGATAGTTACCCTCATGATTCATCTGCTCTTTAAAAAATATATCTATAAAAATGGTCCGCGTCCTTTCCCGTCTAAATTTGCTATTTACGAGAAAATTCCGTTTTCTGTTAATGACAAAAAGAATATATCATTTGAAAAAAAATCAAATTTTTCCTAATACAAAATAATAAAAAATATTTCAACTGTAAACATAGTCCATTTATTTTGTTTTTATTATTCGTTAAATAGGGGTCTTTGCATTCATTTTAATCGGAAAAAGAAAAAAATTAATTAAATCACGAAGTTCGTTAAATAGGGGTTTGTTAAATCGGAGTTCGACTGTGTATTATAGTGTAATTATGTGCAATAATCAAGTTTTCAATGATGATTTGAGTTCAAATATCTGTTTCACGGTTACTCTTTAATTTCAAATTTTATCCAGCTTCAAAAGTGGAGAGAGATAGTTACTGTTCAGCACTTTTAAAGTACCTTCCCCCCTCCTCCATCCGCCTAAGGAGAGTATATTTATCGTTTAATATACAGAACATAAATCGTATTCTAAACTTAAACGTTTTTCTATTTATAGAAAAAAAAACAATATTTTTCAGAATTCCAAAAACTAATTTATCCTGGTAAATTAATTCGATTCAAAAAAAAAAAAGGAAGAGGAAAAGCACATAAATATTATAATTATAAACAATACTTTTACCAGAGATTATTAAAAAAAAAATGTTCTTTCTACTTCTTAAGTGCAGAGTTTCTCAAATTGTGGGGCGTGCCCCCTTGGAGTGGGGGCGTGATAACTCTACGAGGGTGACGCGAGCATATTGAAAAGTCGAAAACAAAAGATTATTTAAAAAATTATTAATTTACTGAAAGTAAACAAACAAAATACATTTTGACGCAATAAAATATAAAGTACACATTTACGCTAATGTATTACACTTATATATGTATCAGTGTTACACAATGTATTTTATAATTAATTTAACAATACTAAGTTAAGAACGTTTAAATTACCAATGACCCCATGGTATTGTCAGATATAAAATTATATACAAAAATTAACACTTATCTTGATAATTTGTACGGTTCATAATTAATCTCTTAACTGCCGATTAAAAGTTACGCGATTCGCTTCCCAATGTCAACCATTTTCTACGTAGGCGCGCGTTTGTGATGAATTGGAGGGGTAGGAATAAAGAAGCAAATAATCTGAAATAAGTAAATCCTTCACAAACATTTTTAAGGTCCTTTTATTGAATTCCAAAGCCTTCGGAATAATTTTATGGATAACAGTGCACAGAAAAGATCGTACTTCAGAAAGACGTATATATACGTCCAAGAGAATTAATGCTTTGGCTAAGAGAGACATTTATATACGCAGGTGGCACTTAAGAGGTTAAAGTCGTATCGTAGATTTAGAGTCAAAGTATAGCATTATTACATTCAATACATTGTTATTGTATGAGGGGGGGGCGATGAAAATTATGTTTGAATATTGAGTCGCGAATATTGAAACTTTGAGAAGCACTGTCTTAGCGTATTATACGTAGTTGCAATATTTCATCATGTTAGCTCAAAAATTTAAAATAATGTTACAGCACAAACATTTAAAAAAATATTATCTTTTAATACTAATCACATATACAAATAATTGAAATCTAATATTTATAAAGAGTTTATTTTAGGTACACTGCTTCAGTAAAAATGTCTATTTCTGCCCGAAATCATTTTCATTTTTATTTTATTGTTTTAAATTCAAACAAATATCTTACAAAATCTATTTTTGTTTTCATTCTTCAATAATTAGGGATTTAATAATTCGTGCGTTTTTCTCGAAACGGTAATTTTATAAAATCGATGATTTTAAATGTGATTCGCTTAAAATTATTATGCAAAACTGTTTTTAATGGTGTTATCAAAGGAATAAACTAAGAGCTTTCATACACTGAATAAATTTTAATGAAGTTATAATTGGATCTTCCTCTACAAGTATTTAAAACTGTCCGAAATTCTTAGCTTGAAAATTTGATTGGATGTAAATAGAAACATTTTAGTTTTCAGTTCATTTCCTAGGAATATACTCTAGAAATATGTTGCAGAAACTTTTAGTGCAAAATCTGGAATATTATTTAAAATAGAGTGTTTGAAAAAAAGTTCAGAAATTTTATGAAAGTTTAAAATTTTTGAAAATAGTTGTAAGTATGTTTAACTACATTATTTATTATGCATACAAGTGACACTAAAAATGTAAAAACATTTTGGTCATATGGAGAATTAAAAGGAAGGGGGATTCTCCAAACGTAGTCGGATAATTCTTTTATTGACTATTTCCTCAGGGGACTCATCTATTTTAGATGCGTACGGGTGTCATAATCTCCTTTATCTTTTCCTTTTCCCCAGGGGTTTACTGTCTTTGGTAAACGTAGGTCTCATGCCGGCGGGGTACCTTGTTATCCATCTCTATTTTCGACCATCCTCCTTGTCATCCAATTTAATTTTTCTTTCTTTCCTCGTCTAGACCACAGTTCAATACTTTTTTAAATACACGATTCTGTATTTCTTTTTGATTGGATTCTTATTTCCTTATTAATAACATTGTTTGTTTTTCATTTTGTAATGCTTTGATTCGATTTCATTTGTTACTATTTTTTATATATATTTTCGATGTTCTTAATGTGTTTTACTGACACCGTTAAAAATTTAAAAAATAAATAAATAAACCATGAGTGTCTTAGAAGTGCTTCAAAATTACAACGATCGGTGTCATTGAGTGGTATGCGACATACTCAACATTACGAGTCGAATGTATGGCAAGGGTTACAATATAGAGTTTAGATGGTTACCAAGCCACGTAAGTATCTTAAGTAACCAGCAAGGAGACAGCATATCCCGGTAGGCAACGACCCATTTGCCACTAGCAGTTCCACTATCGGACATGAAGTTCGTCATTCTGCTTCGTATTTCAACAGCCTGGCAGGAATCATGGAGTCTTCAGATGAATAACAAACTACACTCAGTAAAGCTTATCATAGGAACATGCCCTATAATGCCAATGCGAAAGGCCGATGTCAAATCGACATGTCTAGGTATTGGTCATACTCGTTTTACGCAGATATTTATTGTTGGGAGATGATAGTCCTGAATGTCCTTCCTTCAAGGTTTTGTACACAGTGCATCATATTTTAAGAAATATGAAAAAAAGCTCTATAGACCGATAAGATCTGTTTTACACTTTTTAAAAATGATGTCAGTTAAAGAATTCGTCGGGAACAACATGAAGCTCTTCATCCAGATTGCATACAACGAGTTATGTAGGCTGGAGGTAAGGAATTAATGGTCTGGGGAGCATTTAGTTGAAATGCAATCGGTTCTCTTATCACTATAAAGGGTAACAGAAACGGAAATGAATATCGTCTCATCTAAAAATATTGTTAAACCATTAATGAAAGATTGGTTTCCAGATGGCGAGGGAATACATCAGGAAAACAATGCTGCTCTCCATCTCACCCAAACCGTACAGATCTGATTTAACGATAATCATGGTGTACTTCATCATCTGGAATAGCTATCAAAACGTCCTGATATTAGTGTATTCGAAAATCTGTAGGAGGAGCTGGAAAGGCATTGAAGAGAGTTGAATAACCTTCCAACAAATGACAAAGAACTAGAAATATCACTTCACAAAACTTAGTTAGAAATCACTGTAGACACATGTCAGAAACTTATTGCAACAGTACCACGACGAGTTAATACTCTATGCCAGGGATGGAGAACCAGTTGCACGCGTGCCATCAATGGCACGCTACACAATATTTTGGACACGCCCGAGATCAAAATGGTTTGCATTTTATTTCAAAATAACAAAGTTCACCATGAAATATTACGAGCAAACGTGAGTGATCGGTTGCGGGGCAGCGGGGAGCACACTCGTTTGTTATTGTCTCTTAGTTTTTGCCTTATTTACGTCTTGGATTACAGTTGCTTATGATGGAAAATTTGTCTACGCATAGCATAATCAATTTAATTCACACAACTGTATTTTAAATTTTATTTGTGTTATATTTACGATTTTTAGCTTATTTAATACGGCTAGTTCACCAAAAAAACAAAAAGTCCAAGATAGTAAGTGTAGCAGAGAATCTCAAACTTGGGGAATCTAAGAATATGACATTATTAGTAAAGGCGACAAAGCGGTGTGTGTTTTACGTTCTGGAACAGTGGTATGCAGAACATTGTCTTTAAAACGGCATTTTTAGGCAAATCATAAATCCTCTTGTCAAAAAAAGTGAACCACAGCAAAAATAATTAATTACTTAGAAACCATTTGTCAGATGACTCCAATTCAGCACACATTCTACTAAAAGTAACATCTTGCAATCCTAGTATAAGTTATTTGTCTTCTAATCTGCAACAACGGAAGTCACACTAATGTTATTTAAATTTGAATTACATGTATTTACAAGATTCATACAGCGCAAAAGGTATTTTTTCGTAGTAAATAAGGAGTTTTCAGTTGTTAGTATTTAGTATTATTTTTTTCCCAATGACAAGTCAAAATTATTTGACACAACGTCTATACCTCATTAAACACTTCTTTAGAAAAAAGGACACGTTGATTCAAAAAGGTTCTCCACCCCTGCTCTATGCAAAACAAAAGGCTTAAGTATCAAATATTAGATGAAGTGACTAGTCCAGTATGTTTACTATTCTCAGATAAACTCGTTCAACCTCATCACATTTTATATAAAAACGTAATATTTAAGATAGTAAGTAAATTGAATGGTCCTTGTTATAAATAACATGGGAAAAAAATCCCATCAAGGCTATTTCATACAGTGTTTTCCCATTTGCTTAATTTACAATAACATCACACAAGATAAATATGATGTTATTTTTTTTTATTTTGTCTTATTGCAAACATATGAATAACAGATCGTTTATTTTATTTAGTTAAAAGTGATGGATCTCTCTCTCTACTTGATTAAAGGTACGGGAAAAATCTCGAAAGAATCTAGCTTGAGTTTGAAATAATTCGCGTTTGTGACAAAAGTTCTTCAAAATTATAATTTTTTTCCACCGTTTTAAAATATAGTTTAAAAAAACCCATTTATTTTTCAAATTTTTATAGCGCAAAGAAAACATTGCACTCTTTTACCAAATCTTCCCTAGAACATTCAGATAAATTCCCTTAAGCTTTGTTGGATTTACTGGGTATCGGTTCTAACATATTGACGTTTTATGACTTTCCTCACATCGATTTTACGTACACACGAATTGAGTTTATTGACTAATGTCGGTAGCCAGCGGGCAGTCTATCGGGAAGTGTAATGAAAATAGAGACGTAAAGAAGATGGAAGGAAAACTTTGTAAGATGATAGGAAGATGAAATAAGATAGAATGGGATAGGATATTATTTATATATTTTCTTAATGAAAGTTCTTATCAAAACAGTTACTTCGTTTAGACATGTTTACACACAAACGCTGATGAAACTGTATAAAGGAATGGATATTAATTTCCCTCCAGCAATGTTGATTATCTGTTTTCATTTAATTGTATATCCAAAGAGACACCTCGTACTCCTCTAACCGTAATTAAGCCTTTCAAATTAAAGAAATACACGCACAAATTTGATTTTTTTTCTTTGTTATTTTATGCTATGCTTCTGTAATTTCAGAAAAAATTCTTTCTCATATATATATGAAATAACTTGACTTAAGGCATTTTTAACCTGTAATATAACATTTTGGAATATGATCAATTGTTTTCCTTGTTGCATCCATTGAATAGATTGACGAGGCGAGATGTTACTATTTTAAAATCGCATTTATTAATGATCACAAACATAAAGGGATGACACGAACAAATCTCGCACAAAAATACAAAAGACAAAGCGTACTTTTTCCCTCTGAAGATCTCATCTATTTATTGTCATGGTTAACTGGAAGTTTTTAAAATAAAATGATTTCCGATAAAGGCTTTTCTGATTGGTCTGTACACGCGAGTGATGCAAAATTGCATCATCCAGATTTAAAAATGCTAACCATTTAGTTTATTTGATAGATAAAGGCGTGACTAGTTCCAGTTAGAGGCGGATTAAAATACAAATAAATAGCTGCGCAAAATTTTGAAGGGCTCAAGACCATTATGATTTAAAATAACTCGAGAGAATATTTAAGTGAATTATTACACACACACACACACACACACACACACATGTCTCGAATAAAGAGATTAATATTGGTATATATTTAATCTTCAGTTGTTAAATATTTTTTGTCAATGAAAGTTATACTTCATACTGGAATCGAACATTTTTCAGAAATGAAACATATTACCACCTTTTATATTTTACTTAATCCACGTTATATGAACATAAATCCCTTTGTAGCAAGTCTTACGGGTTAACATTTTTTGCCTATATATTTTTTTTTGAAAAATAAGAGATAAATCAAAATAATTATTAGTTTTTGTCTGTTCTTTAAGCACAAGAGATCACTAAGTATTGACATTCTTGTGGAATAGAGGTAAAAAAATTCTGTTATAATCAAAGATATATTTACAGCAGATATATGAGATTTTGAATATTTTTTCAATATGTCAGCATAAAAAACAATTATTATCTGTCTTATATGAATTTAGAGATAAATACATCAAAAATTTTATATGAATATCAAAATTTTTTCATATATTCTATTCGTAGGGGTATATGTTTAGTGTAGCTATTCATTACGTATAGTTAAAAAACTGTAAGTAATTAAAATTTATGTAAAAGATTCTTATATTTGATGGTACATTGGTATTGAAATTATTATTTTTTATTTTGTGATACAGCACCCTAAAACTAAAATAACTTATCATAAATAAATAATATATTCAACTATATTTTAAATAACTAATAATCAAACTAATTTCAATTTGGAAATAGCAAATTGTGCATAAGCAGATGAGAGTCGGGTATTATGGAATAGTCGATCAATATGAAGTAATGAGGTTTTGGTTCACTTTGTAGCTCCTAATGCGTAAGAAAATCTTTAACTACTGGAGAAAGACCCTCGTGATACAATGCAGTGTGAGTTTGATCACTTGTTGCCTTACCTTTCACTACAGAACAAAGTATATTTTCCTATTTTCAAAAGTTTTTTTTCCGGTAAGCATTCAAACATTTTAACCCACTAGTACATATATGACTTGAGCATTAAAGTTAAGTATAATGTATAATAAAAGAATGCAGTTTGTTATAATGGGGTCGTTTTTTATCTGACAATGTTTTGTCCTTCAGTAGGTTCATTTTACAAGATGGCGTGTTGGGTATTATGGAATACTGTGGGCTCTCCTTGATTGTACTGGAACGGATATAGTTTATGTTTGTGACTTCTGTAAATAGACTTGAAACAAAAATTACTTTCACTTATTTTTTAAAAATATGGCTTTTATGGCTTAAGATAGCTACGTTTTATGAAGTCTTAATTAGTTTTCCAATGGTTCAATTCACCTATTCCATATTACTCAACTATTCCGTAAACTCTCTATTTATCATTTTTTTAAAAAAATTTTTTTATAAGAAAATAAATATTATAAATTTTTGGCAAGTGATAATTCCTTACAATCCCTTATAGTATATATCCATGATGATTTGGGAGATTTTTTTTTATCAAAAACCTGTAAAGTTATATTTAGAAATGTGTATATAAATGGTATTCCATAATACCCGACTCTCATCAATATTAATGGAAACACAGAGTTCACTCTAGAAAGGATTAATTTCGAGAAACTCTCCCTCCTTCTCAAACTTTGCACTTGAGAATTTGTCGCGTCCCATTTTTATTACCACATATTTCACCCTATCTGTATATTGAAGTTAAATATTCTATTTCGCAAACTCCTTCCTTAGAAATATGTACCGTAAGTCTTAAAATACGGTTAGTTACAATAATAGTGTCATAAAGCTACCTTGAAGAAGGGTCACGTAGTTTTGAATCTTGGTCAAATGGTGATACTTAAGTTACTTTCTGATGTATATTTAATGCATTAGAGAGAGCTGTCGTGTGTTGCATGCCTTCTACGCGGGATTTGAGATAGCTGTACTGCTATATTCGGATAACTTACATGCATTTATTATTTATTTGTGATCTGGAATATTGTTTTAACTGTGTGTGTTTATATTCTTTTCAAAATACTTTAAGTTAAAAGAATACTTAATTAATTTAATTAATTAATTCAGCTCATTGTTTTAAAAAACTACGTTACTTAACTCGACATTTATTTCAAGAATTATTCATTTAGAATTCCTTCAATAATATGCAAATAAAATACGTCTTCTTATTACAAAATTCAAGCTTTTTTATCATGTTCCAACCTAATATTATTTAGAACTAAAATGAACCTTATACAATTTTGTTTCAAAAGGGATCCCATGTTAATTGCAGGATTACAGAAACCAAAGTGTGATTAAGGACATGCAAATGTACCACATTCAAACAAAATCGTGGGGTTTGTCTTAATTCCACTTAAAACTAATTTTGTGAACTTCAGGGGACATGGGATTCCAATAAAGCCTAACTTAAGGAGAATAATACCATTTTTCTGATTTATTAAAATCATACATCTATTTTCTTCACATATTAAAATAATTCAAATTGTACTGTGTTAGTTATTTAGTAGCTTTTCTGTGCATGTTTTGGGTAAAGTATTTATTACCTTTTAATGGATCTGTGTCTTAGCACACTTATTTTTCTCAAAATTAACTTCCTTTGTTTTATAATGCTCTTGAAGGATAATTATTAGAATTTTATATGAAAGTTACATATTTTTTAAATATATATAATCTTATGTACCATAAAATCCAGCGTATAACGCACACCTATACTTGCAAGCTGCAATTTTTATTATTTTGGTATATTCGCCGTATAACGTGCCCCTCTTTTTTTACGAAGATTACCTGAAATGTGCGTGAGCAATGCTCTTATGTTTTGAAGTAATTTTTTCGAGTTATTATCCCAAGCCTTAGAAAAAAATAGTATGCTTCTACAACTCCATCTCCTTAAGTTCATAAGGTATGCCCCATTCCTTTTAAATAAACAGTATTTTGATATATGTAGAAGTCTAATTTTTTTCTATGCTCATCATTTTCAATTCCTACTATTAGTTCACTCTCCCTACACACACACACACACACATATATATATATATATTTCAAGTTTTCAATTATTAATAAAATATTTTTTATTCATCCATTCTAGTTCAAATGCATTTTTTTAAACTTGTAGTGAATGACATTTGATGTTGTTAATTCATTAATTAAACTAAAAATGAGTAAATAGTAACAAAAATAATAGTCCAACACCTTATACAGAAAGGAAAATCTTTTTTCGTGTCCCTGCAGCGCAATGTCCCTCGGACTTCTAATCCAAAGATCGTGGGTTAGAATCCCACCTGGTATTGCCTAATTTCGGAGAATGTGATTTTTTTAACTATACTATTTTATTAGAATAATTAAATTTAATTAATGAGTAAACAGTAACAAACACAAAAAAATAATCCAACAAGGATTAGTCCAGAAAAGAAAATGGAAAATTGCAAGGAAAATCACTTTGTATTTTGTTACTTAATATTATGATTCTGTCATATGTATATACATATTTATATATTGATCGTAACTATTTAATAAAAAAGTAACTTGAATAAAATTTTACTTTGTTGACCTAAGTATGAACTGACTTAATTTTTTTTATTAATTCTTAATTTGTCTTTCCAGCACTTAGGGAGTATTTAGCATCACGAAGAGTTTCTTAACTAGTGATAAGACACAGCTTAAAATGAACACTTTGAAGGGTATCTTAATCCCCAAAATAAATTTTGATAAAAATTGCATGGTCTTTGATGAGATAAAGAAAGAAAGGTTGAATAGTGAGTTGATGTGTTGATGTGTTGATTGACTACGACTTATTTTGAAATTCACCTAATCAACGACTAATTGCGAGAAGTAGACTGTGTTATATAAATGATTTATTATGCGAGATGGTTGAGGCGTCCTACTCCATGGGTAGCATCTACAGCAGGGGTCTGCAACCCTTTTGCTGTGGTGTGCCAAACCAATTTACCAATATGATTCGAAGATCCACGTAGGAAGAAATATTTGTAACAATTCGCTTCCAGCTGCAATGCACACAGAGATAGGAGTAGAGGTCAAAAACACAGATATTTATATTTTTATTATGTATTAATTATGCATCATCATTTTTTATTAACATAAAAATAAGCAAGATAAAATTTTACTCTATTCCTTCAACTTAAATAAAGTTGTATACATATATATTATGTACTAACCGTTATATACCCACCCACTTCGCTGGGTATTTCATGATGTTATATGAATATACACAGTTTATATATAAATATAAACTGTATTGATATCTAAGTACAAGAACTAAGCGTTCGATTGTACTAAAAAGCATTTTCTTTTAACTCTTACCTCTTGATTTAAAAAGATCAGGACTTCTAAATAATAATTTTTAAAATTTTGAAGTAGAATTATCTTTTAAGCTCTCGTTATATATATATATATATATATATTGATTTACATACCACACACACCACACTACAATAACAATAATAATAATATAATTTGTGAGTAAAGAAAATTAGCTTTGTGCAATAAAAATATAAGTATATTACCCAAGTAAAATTAAGCAACAAGTTTAAGAATGTCAAAAATTAATTTGCTTCATATTTTAAGAAGTTAGTCTTGTGGTTTTGTTACTTATTACAAGCACTTCACCGAGCTACAGGGAGCATTTCTGTTTATAAAAAAGATACCCAAGTGCAAAAAAAAAAAAAAAGATATCGTTCTCTAGAGCTATCAGTTACTTTTTTTTTATTTAACTTAAAAGAGCGATCTACAACTTTTTTTCGAATCGAGACTCAGTTTGTTTCTTTTTTATTCTGAAATATTTTTACATTCTACGTTGTTACGGCGGAAATAAATAAATAATCACATTATTAATCTTTGTTCAATTAAATACAGAACACTGAAGTCAAGAAGTGTGATGTGATAAAGATGTTAAAATTATTCTTAATTATACTTAATTACTCTTTCATTAAAAGAAAAAAATCAAACATATTTTTAATGGAAACGTGTTCCGTAAGTCTCAGTAGAGATTCCTTGATCAATTAAGTTATCCAAAAATAACACTTTCGATGTCAGGCTTCACGATTTCGCCTTTTCGTTGGGGGAAAAAAGAAGGAATTCCTAAGATTTCTACAAGTCCAATTAGCGCAGATGGAGCACTAGCTTTCATGGTAAAAAATTCTTTTGAGTATATGCATTAATTTCAAGAAGAAATACTTAATTCTTTAAATTCTTTAAATGTTACGTTATACTCTACGAATGGAATTTAAAATTTCTTCTTTTTGCTGCTTCTTTCAATTAAGTAATTCAATCTTCTTAATTTTTTTAACTATTGCATTTTAAATAGACATTCTACATTGTTATTATGATGATAGATAATTAAAATGTATTTGTTCTCAAAGTCATTTGAGTTGAGGTAAAATTTTGTTTTGCTCGAGATATATTTACAGTAATTTTATAATTTGATCTGATGGAATTTGCTTCCTTATAACAATTAAGTACTTCCAAAAATGTGTTAGATTTTTTTTATTAATTAAAGATGAATTTTCCCAAGTCAACTTGAAATAACTTGCTATTTTTAAATTTATTTCAATGATTTTTTATAAAGAAAAATAAGGTAACTTAAATTTTAGTTGTTTTTCCGAAGTCTTTGAAAAACTGCGCATTGTGTTAGGTTCCAATAATTTTTTTGCAACCTTTTTCCTAAGCATCTACGTGGACACGGTAACCTAGTGGTTATGGCAGTGCTTTTCAAACTTTCAATGTTTGCAACCCAATATTCAACCATAATTTTCCTCGCGCCTCCCTCCATACAAATAACAATGTATTGAATTCAATAATATTATACTTTGACGCTAAAGTTACAATACGACTTTAGCCTCTTAAGTGCCATCGCCGTATATAAACGTCTCTCTCAACCAAAGCGCTAATTGCCCCGGACGTATATATACGTCTTTCCGAATTACGATCTTTTCTTTACACCGCTATCCATAAAATTTTTACGAAGGCTTTGAAATGCAATAAATGGACCTTGACAGCGATTGCGAAGGATTTACTTATTTCTCTCACACAGAATTTTCTTATATTTTCCTTCCTCCCCCCCCCCCCCCCGTACAGCACATACGCTCACCTCCCTGGAAAATGGTAGCATTGGGGAGCGAATCGCTTAACTTTTAATCGGCAGAAAAAGGATTAATTATAAACCGTACAAATTATCAAGATGTCTTAATTTTTGATTATAATTTTATACGACAAGTCCATGGGGTCACTGGTAATTGTTAAACTTGTTCTTAACTTAGTATTGTTAAATTAATTGTAAAATACATTGTACACTAATGATACATTTATAAGTTTATTAAATCAGTGCAAATGTTGATTTTGTTTTTTATTAAGTCAAAATATATTTGTTTGTTTACTTTCAGTAAATTAATAATTTTTAAAATAATCTTTAGTTTTCGATTATTCAATATGCTCGCGCCCCCCTCGTTGAGTTATCATGCTCCCTTAGGGGGGCACGCCCCACAGTTTGAGAAAAGCTGGATTATGGCCATGATTTCGTAGCCGAAGTGTCACGGGTTGGAGTCGTGGTACCACAGAAGACCTGACGTGTAGAGGGCGCCACTGCACGTTAAATCTGTTGAGGCTCAATATCCTCTCGTTTGTTTGTAGTTGAAAGAGGAAGACACCAGCTCAGATGTCATTCTCGTCACTTGATAGAGGATCAAAATTATAAGGTCCGTCGCCAATAGCCTTTGTGTTGATTTATAAAGCGCGCTGACGTTAAAAATAACCCTCACTCCTAAACATGTTCAAAAACTTTAAATTTGAATACTTCTCAAATTCAGAATTTTCTATGTAAGTTTTTTCTCTCGTTTTGCTTATACTTCTTAGAAAAGACAGCTATTTTTAAAATTACAGTTTACTACTAATACTACATTTCATCATATAAATAAATTTTAATGAAAATAATTATTTCAACTGTTGACGTTTGTAAAATAGAGAAATAATAATATCCATTATCTCAGTCTCACAATTTCCAAGATAATAATAATTTATAATCATAAAACTTATTTTTAATCATTTCAATTGGAAACGAAGCATGTTTTAAAAGTCACCAAATAATAATAATTTTTAGACATACATACTCATAATCGCTAAAAAGGATTTCTAAGTTGCCATGAATTGGAAATGCTACAAAACTAAATAATTCACCATTCCCTTTAAACAGAGATTGAGAGGCCGTTTCTCCTTTCTGCTCTATTCAGTTGAGCTTAGATGCTGATCATTTACACATCCCATTATCTTCTTCCTTTCATGCAAATTTGACGTATGTTATATCCATCCTACTGTGACGTCCTCGATTTGGGCGAACCCCACCCTTCTATTCACGCCATCTTATGGCTCAGATCAGATTACTAAGTGACCAGTGCACGTAGCCGTGGGGTCATTGTTCATTGGTTGACCTCGGAGAAGCGCCGATCCCCAGACTGGCAGTCATAATGGTTAAAGAAGTGCCTGAACCCATTGACAATAGGCGAAACCTGTCTAAGAAGAACACTGTCACCTCGGCAGATGTCAAGAAAAGGGGTTTAAGGAACAAAGGTAGTGTGGTGAAGAAAATATCCAGATGTTTCACGAGAACACTGGCGCCTTTACATTCCCCACTGGCCGGGAGTGTATTTGTGTGTTTCGCACAAATAGGACACTAATGAAGCCCAGGGACGAGGGCAGACTTTTGGGGCCTGCCAATGATAAGGGAAGAGGGGCGTGGTGTGGACCCGCCCCTAGTGTTTAAAAGAGTTTTTAGGAGACGAGAGGAGAGCCCTGAGAGAAAAAGAGAGACCTGGAGAGAGACTTGGTCAGAGACTTGGAGAGAGCGGAGACCAGCCGAAATCAGACTCGGAGACCAAAGGAGAGACCCTGAGCACCGGTGCGTTGGAGGACTGGAAACAACGTTAAAGAGATAAACAAGTGTCCTTCGGACAAATGAGTGATGTGATAGACCCACTGTGATATAGACTGAATGCACCGGCTTGGTATTAAGACTAGACTTAATTGATTCAATTATAGTAATCTGTGGAGCAAGTAAATAATTCTTTTATCTCAAAATTAGGGTGTGATAAATTATTGGCACGTTATCAACTCACGACGGCAAACTACATATGGTATATTCTCTTTCTCTTTTCTCTCTTTCTCTCTCTATCTCTCTCTATATATGTACTACTGGCTACACAAAATGCAACTCCCTGATGGAAGAATGCAAACCATGTGAAATATGCAACATGCGTTGGTGGCGATGAAATAATTAAGTTATTAGCATAATGGCACAAACGCACATCGCGGGTGACCGTAGCACCATCCGCAAGCCCTTGTGACGAAGCCAATCTCTTCCCCCTATTTGCTAACAAATCCC
>BMAV01012670.1:154124-184520 GCA_019973955.1 Trichonephila inaurata madagascariensis
CCCTTGTGACGAAGCCAATCTCTTCCCCCTATTTGCTAACAAATCCCTTGCGCCTTGCCGACAGACGTTGCGAAAATTCCAGGCATTTCCCTAATTGCTGGGAAAGAATTTCGTAACTGGGTGGTCAAAGTTTCGGAACCTTTTTCCCAGGCTGACCAGAATGTCAAAAAGAGACGCCTTAGCATTGTGTTTTCATTTTCCCTCGATTCGGTGACGACGGCGCGTCTGAAAACGTACAATGTGCACCCAGCGATCGGCGCTCCTTGGGCGAGAGATCAGGACACGAGACCGGCTGGCGCGGCAGAAGGATAAGAGATCAAGGGAGTCGAGACAGGGTGGCAAAAGAACAAGGGATGACAGAAGGATGATTAGGAGAGATAGAGAGGATATAGGAGGGCGAGAGTCCGGACGAGAGACTGGATTTTGAAGGGAGCCGTTTGGACGTTCCTTGAGCGATAGAAAAAAGCGATAACGAGCCCGCGTAGTACAGCCGTCTCCTAGCTTGGAAGATCAGGGAACGGGAGAGAGTGCGAAAGAGCACGGCGAAGTTGGAGCCAGTGAACTCACTCAGACTCATTGTGGAATTACCGAGAGTGAACCCTTTTTACTCACGATTTGAATAGGACTTTTTTCTAGCGGATGAAGTTACGCCTTTATTTTATGTCAAAGAGACTCGAAATCATTACGAACCCTTTTGCTATTGAATTGTAAAAGAATATACTAATTTTATTTTTTTGATGATTTTCATACTGAAATAAATAGTTATCCAAGAGCTGTGTGAAATCATTACACCCTATATAAGGGGAAAACAAATTGGTGATTTGAATTTCTGCAATTGTTTTTTCGTGAGGTTTTTTTTTTTTTTTTTGCTTAAGCAGTTTACCTATGCCTGGTGGAAGACATCGAGTGCCTTTTGACCAAGTTTCTGAATTTGCCCGAGGAAAAATATTAAGGTATAGGGTTTGTGGATTATCCTTCAAAAAATTCGGTCAATGTTTAGGACGAAATCAAGCAACTGTGATACGGATCTGTCATCGCTGGATGCAGGAGAAAAAGATGGACCTACGGGACTGATCACACCCACCTCGTTGCACCACTGATGACCTGTGGATTCCATACATGACAGTGATGGATCGCACAGCCCCATAACGAACTCTAGAACAACAGATTTTGTCTGTTACGCATCAGTAGGTGTACGCTCATGCCATTTACAGCAGAGTAGAATGTCCACAAGGCATCCATTGCTTCTTTTATCCTTGACTGGATACCACAGAGGTTTGCGCCGCCAATGGTGCAATAAAGGAAGACATTGTGTTTACTGACGAATCCCGCTTCTGCCTGTAACATCAGGATGATCGGATTCGAGTTTGGAGACACCGTCGTAAAGAGGCTGCTGAAGTTTTGCTTTATGCATCGCCACACTGGTCCTGCACCCGGTATCAGGGTGGTATTGGATTTCACTGCCACACCGCTCTAGTACGCATTGCCGGTACACTTGTAACGGGTCTTTTCGTGAACCTTCTACTAATCCTCTTGAGGTAAAATTATTCTTTTTAACTGTATGTTCTATTAAAAGTTTTCTTCCAAAAGAAGAAGACTTGAATTTATTAAATAAGTTGTTCTATTTAAGCATTGACATTTTGGTACGCGATGTTAGTCAACAGATAGTCGCTGGATGGTCGATTATTGATAATTGGAGAGTAAGTGATAAAATTGGGCTTAAGATTTACGACCGGAGGTTGTACAATTAAGTAAAAGATTTACGGTGAATTATAGCGTAGAAGTTCAGGATGCTCCAAGAGTAAGTGGAATAAATTATACTTATATGTTAAGTAGCCTTAAGCCGCTCGATTGCTCTTCTAATTAGTTACTTATTTCATTTCCTACCTTTAGTTGTGTTGTTTAAGTCAAAGGGCTAATAAATTTGAGTTTATAACTTTTGATGGCTCATCTTTACTCGAATCCCCAAACACCAACAACCGATAGTCAGTTATTACACACTCAACAGCCAGCCCTACATCTCTGAGGTTTGGGAGCCCGCGGTCCTCCCATACATTCAGTGCTTGTCATTAGCCATATTCCAATTGGATAATACACGACCTCATGTGGCCCGCAATGGTCAAGAGTTTTTTATCCATCAGATTGAATTGCTTCCTTGGTCTGCTTGTTCTCCCGATCTATCGCCAATCGAAAACGTGGGATCCATTCTTGCATAGCGACTGGCCCGGGATACATCTCCAGCTACTACACAAGATAAACTTCGGCAATATTTGGAAACCGCATGAACTGCTGTACGCCAAGAATGCATCTACAGCCTCTTTGATTCTATGCTGAGGCGTGTGGTGGTGGTTATAGCCAACAATGGCGGCAATACTAACTACTTATTTTGTCATCATTCCCACGTCACAAGAAGCTTTAATTTTAATCATTTGACCTTTGTACAACATGTTATTATCTACCAAATAAAATTCTCTGTGATATCTCTGATCCTCCTTGGAGTTGAAATTTGTGGGGTCAGCAGTACAACAAGTGTGAAACTTAAATGATTTAAGGTGCATCCTCCTTTTTATTTTTCTACATCATAGTATTTATAGGAAGTTACTCATGAATATATATACTTATATATAGATAAGCTAAAGAAAAACTTACTCTTCCTAGACAGTCCATTTAAGTAGAGGGAACATACCATTCTGAATTTTTGAGCTTAAATGATTTTTTTCTTCAAATATTCCCTTTTAAGAAGAAAATACCTTTTACTGATTTTGTTCGTTTAAAATAAAATAGTTAATAAATTTTGAGTTAGTGCTGTTCTACAGCAATATGGAGACTATTGCATTAACATGAAAAAATAAAACAACCCTATTGACCACTCCTAATTAATACTTTTATAGAGTTGTTCTTTCCAACCAGTTTGCTCTACACACATTCATCCTCTACTTTCACCAGAATCAATTTGTTTTTACCCTTTTTTGGTTCATACAAAATTTCATTTTCCCCATCCTTTGGGCTCAGAGATACCGCCGAATACGTTCTTTCTAAATATATTTCACATTATAATTCTGGGAACAGAGAATATCATAAATGCGTATACGTAAACGTATCTGAGGGGCAGTATATATATATATATATATATATATATATATATATATATATATATATATATATGAAATAGAAAACTTATATTATGCCATAATTTGTCAAGTCGAGTGGTTGATTGAAACAATGGTGAATCAAAGGTAGGGCGTGGCCGGTGATGTGTGATTCTTGTATGTTGATGCATTTTCAATTATGGGATTATGAGGCAATCTTGTAAATTAGTAAATCCAATTTATTGAATATCTTGAAACCCATAAATATATAAAAATAGACGGCACAATACAGACAAAGAAACTACAACACACAACACAAAGCAGCCGGCTATATGACTACAGAGAAACGAGCGAAGAAGAGGCGGAATTTCCAGATACATCGGTTTTTATACCCGACGGAAGACCACGTGACATTTTTGTAATAAGAGCTCTGATTGGTTACAATGGGCGGGAAAGGAATTTAGTATGTAATATTAGTCAATTACGATTAAGATTCGGACGTTAGTTTTGAACCTAAGAATTAAAGATTATTTATAGATTATTAAAAAGAGTTAAAATTAAAAGTATGTGTTAGAGGGAATTACACACACACACACATATATATATAGATAGATAGATAGATAGATACACTAGTGAAAACAATTAAAGGAGGATCAGTTTTTTTCAAAAACAGGGCAAAATAATTTACGCCTATATTCAAATAAGGATTAGGAATAACTCGAATTGGAGGATATTAAATGATTGAAGTAGCCTGCAATGTCTCTTGACCTTAATCACATCGAACTCGAGTGAAACACTCAATTGTAGCTTAAAGAGCAGTTGCAAGGACTATTATGTGCTCAAAATTGCCTTGGTGCAACAGTGGTTGTGGTTGCCACAGGAGTTGATAAGGACCCTGGTAAACAGTACGAAACAAAACACCGATGCGAGAGTTTTATAGCTGTTAGAGGCAATAATTCACCCTATTAGACATGTTTTTCTCTGAATGACAGAGCGTCAGCCCGTTGCTTTGCTTGAAAAAGGATTAGTTTCCTTGTCTAATGTGCAGGTTGTGCCCATTTTTGTTTTCCCATACATTGGTCTTATTCCAATTCCTTTTCGCCAAGTTTGGTTTTATTTGCCCTGTTAGTTCTTTTTTTTATTGTAAGAAAACCATTTGTCCCATAATCTCCAAGCTATTATATGTATATATATTTACATGTATAAAATTTAAACTGATATTTCTGAAGAAGAAATTCCCAAATCTTCCAAGCCTAATATAATTTTAAACAACTTTACAATGATTAGAAAGAAACAACAGATTTCAGAAACGCTATTGCAACACTAAATCTAATTATTTTGATCTTTTTATAAGTGATGTTATTGAAACTCAAACCTGCGCTTTCAAAAAAAGTTTCGAAGAAAATGGTAAATATTTTGTTCAAACTTTGAAAGTCACACTGTTCCTCCACATAAAAATTTCGAAGTACAGGTTTAAGTTTGACCAAACAAAGTTTTTTCTATTTGGATAAACATTATGTGCAAATATATACACAGTGCGCTCTATTTTCAATAAACAATCTTTTTGACGCTCTCTTCAATTATAAAGTTTGGGGATTCTAGTTTTACAGGATCAATATTTTCCAAACATCTTTTAACATGAACTTTTAATTAAAAATTTTATACGATAAATATATTCCAGCTTAATCATCACTGAATTTTTCGAGGTTCCTTGAAATTAGGTACAAGCCGGAATAAATGACAAAAAGTATCGTGGAACAACGGTAAACAAACCCACGCGCACAAACATGTTTTGAAGTAAAATGATATGCAGTTCTAAACATTTATGACCTCACAACTTCTATTCTCTCTTTACTTTTCTCATTAACATCTTGAAAACATGTTTTTAAAAAAACTAAAGATTTCCCGGATATTAGCATTAAAAATAAAGTAAAGATTAGGAAGATATATATACTTGAGGATAATATTTTCATAAACAACGTCTCATTAAAATGTATGCTTTTATGATTAAAGTACGTAATTCAATGTATAACTAGAAAAAATGCCTCTCTCTCTTCGTAAACAAATCTTCATCAGCAACTGTTGGTTTTTTAATATTTTTATAGTGATGAGAATAAAAAGAGATAGTTTTCGTAGAAAATACGTACACAGGAACCTTTAATAATCCTCAAGAAAATTATTTTTTATGTCAAATGATAATGTATCTTTTATATTAATATGAGAGGAGGAATAGAACTATTATTCTACGATAATTCAAACATCTACATATATTAAATATAATGAGAAAAAGACATGGTTAAAAACGTTATAATTTTTTGAAAAAATTGGAATCACTACAAAATGTTTTACATAACACAAGCGGCACAGCATAAAATTTGCTTTGATTTAAAGTTGAAGTGGATATTCGGACGCAATGGAAAAATAACTAAGAGGTATAATGAATTCTCTTAATTGAAGCTTAATGATGTAAAAAATTTCCATTAACTTTGACAGCAGTTCTCGAGTCTCACAATCACAGAAATTAAATATTTTACTAAATACTTGAAACATCAGATAGCTTTAAAAAAATACTGTTGTTATCTACATTTTAGGTTAATTGCCTGTCAACCTCATTTTAAATGTTGACAACATTTTTAAATTTATTCTTCCGCCTTGTATGTAAGGTATTAACCACTCAAGCCAGCTTCCTGAGAAGTCTTATCTGTTGTTCGACTGATGAAGGGTTTTAAGGGGTATTTTTTGAAAATAATGACAATTTTTACTCTTTTTTGGAGCGTTGTTCGAAGATAATTATTTATCCATGAGAAGTTAATTGCTCTGGGGGGATTTATTTCTCGCAACAGAGATTTCTTTTTTAAAATTCATTCTCTTAAGCTACATTATCAAACATTCGAGGTTTTCAATTCCAAAGGAAAGATCGGGAGTTAAAAGTTAAAATGAAAATATTGTCTTTTTTCGTTTAGCGAGAGATAGATCACTATTTAAATCGCTATTTTAAAATTCTACGTGGAGCTACGGTTTTGATCACGGCTGGAATTGATATATTTTCCAGATGAGAAAGTGGTAAATGCGCACTTCACATATGATCATGTGGCATGGAAAAGTCCCTTGAGTATCAATTTGGCTTTGGTATTCTTCGCAAAATTCAATCATGGCAATATTGAGCATCTGACGAGAGCTTGAATTGGATAAATTCAAGCGTTAAAAGTTTGGCAAAGGGGGATCCTCCACTAGATGATGCGTCTGCAAAGTCTTGGATGTCAAAATACAGCCCATTAGTAAGAAAATGTTTTTTACAGATATTTGATTTGGACTAAATTACTAACAGTATATTGAAAGAAAAGAAATTAAAATCTTATGTTAACATCACATAAATTTAGGCGCAATTCAACACATAGACATGCACAAATTCAGCAAAAGGTTTCTTTAAGTCTTAACTCACTAATTTGTTGCAGCAAAATTGACTTTTATTTATGTTATTAAATACACTCACTGCTTAACTTTGAAAAGTAATGTATAATACTCATTAAAAAAAGTGGGTTTTTTTTGTATGTGAATTGTTTGAAATTTAAACAAAATTTTTTATTACTCACATGCATTTCTATATTATTATTACTCACACTGTAATGGTCGCCTGCGACGTCCATTAGTGTTCACTTCAAGTTTAATCAACACTGCTATAGCCACTAGCAGTCTAACCTCTCTAACCTGAAAGTTTAATCTTTATATACAAGTCTTAATTTGCATACTTACGTCTTCTTCTTAGGGAGGAAGATTTATAATATAATAATTTTTACAGACCCAATATTTCCCAAGAGGGTTAGCATTTGAAAGAACGCGAATAGACCTGTCACATACCCACAGTAACTCTTAGCTTCAAAGGATTCATTTTAATGTATTTGATGTACTCGACTTCACATGTCACAAGAGTATGCTATGTGAAACACAAATTTTTGAACAATTTCTTGAAAAAAAAATGACAGCAGCAAGTAAAAGTGTATTTTTTGCTGGCAATAATATTTTAAAGTGTTTCTGTATTTAAAATATTGACAGCCTTGTTTAGAGCTAAATGAGAGTACATACTTCAAAATGTGGAATAGATATATATTTTCAAAGGTTTTTTTGTGGTTATATTTACACATGATTATATTACACACTATTTTTGTAAATTACCTTCTTAAAATGAAGATATTACTTACTGTAACGCGATCACCACACATTTATATAGATAAATAGATTGATAGAGAAACAGAAATCATTCATAATGTACTAAATTGTTACTATTAGAACTTAATGCTAAATAATATGTTATGCAATGAACAACTATTTTTTTTAAAGTTAAAACTTATCGCTAAATTAAGTGTGAGAAAAAATACAAAATGCAATTTTTTTAAAATTTCGCATTTGTCACAGAGAAAAACAATCATAGAAAAGGTACAAACGTAAAGTATTTTTTAACTCATAGTTCACAACGTACATACTTTAATAACAAAAATTAAAATGCAAAAAATTTCAGGCATTTACATAAAGAACTTTTTGAGATATGATGTTTACCATGCTGTAAAATATAAAAAAACCTGTTTCTAAGAAAATTGCATTTAAAAAGATACAATTCTAAAATCAAAATTTAAAAAATATACTGTTGAAAAAAACCTAAGACCTCTCTGTATCAAAAGAATATAAACCCTTTCTAAATACATATCAATATTATATATATTTTTCAAATTCTTGTCTTTTGATTTCTGTTTCCATTTTATGGTGTCAAAATTGTTTTTTCTCTTTCTTATGTAAATCATTTGTTTTATTCTATTCATTTAACGCAGTGTGTCCAATCAGAGCAAAGTCTGGCCCAGGGGTCTGCCGACTTTCGAGATAGAAGAGCCAAGCTGTCAGTTAAACAAGATAATTAAGGGTAAGTTAATGTGGTTTTATCATATTACAGATCAATGGTTCTCAATCTAAGAGTCATTGCATTCTAGTAAATATTTTATTACACCCATGTATATATATAATATACATTCTATAATATAAAACACCTTGAACCTAGAATCAATTATCTGAACAGAAGAAATTGTATATGCACATACCTTACTGTAGTATACGGAAATGATTAACTTTTGACGAGCAGTGTCTGACATTGAATTCTAGTGCATTGCTAAAAAACTGAAGCTATTCTAATACTAAAGCATTAACTAGCATGTGAATGTGGTTCTGTCTGCCCAAGTAGACTTCACCAATGCCTTGTAGACAGATTTGCAAAAATTATGAGCAGATGTCACAATTTGAAAGAGAACGTACAGCTGGATTAAAGGAAACAAGGCTATACAAAACCATGGGGAGAGTGGCAACAAAATGCGAGGAGAAAAGGAATTATCTCTCTCTCGATCAACCCTCATAGTATTTGATAATCCTTATTAATTATTCTATTTGTAACCGGAACACCCTCAGTAAATGAAATTACCAGTGATAGGTGACACAGCGAATAAGCACTGAGATCAATGAGGCTATTGCTCTTTAACATCCCCTCACACTACCAGGTGGGTTGCAATGGTACTGAGCGCAGATCCCTTTGGGATACAGGAGTCTCCAACCCTCCGTGATACTGTTAACACAGCGTTTTTCTAACTGTGGGGCTCGCTCCCTTTGGGGGGCGTGACGACTCTACGAGGGGGGCGCAAGCAGCAAACAAAAAAAAAACGACACAACAAACAAAACACATTCTGACATAATAAAAAATAAATTACACATTTACACTGATATATTATACTTATAAATGTATGAGTGTTACACAATGTATTTTATCATGTGTTTAACAATACAAAGTTAAGAACAAGCTTAATAATTACCAGTGATCCCATGGGATTGTCATATATAAAATTATATACAAACATTATCACTTAACTTTATATTTAGTACGGTTTATAATTAATCCCTTAAATGCCGATTAAAGGTTACGCGATTCGCTTCTCAATGCCAACCATTTACCAAGTAGTGTCAAGGTTCTTTTTATTGCATTCCGAAGCCTTCGGAATAATTTTATGGTATAGCAGTGCAGAGAAAAGATCGTATTTCCGAAAGACGTACATATACGTCCGGGAAAATTAATGCTTTGACTGAGCGAGACATTTATATACACCGGTGGTACTTAAGAGGTTAAGGTCGAATGGTAGTTTGAGCGTCAAAGTATAGTATTATTGAATTCAATACATTGTTATTGTATGAGGGGGGAGCGATGAAAATCATGATTGAATATTGGGTCGCGAATATTGAAACTTTGAGAAGCACTGTATTAACATATTTCATTTTCAATACATTTGTGTGATGTCTACCAATTTTCTTACCATTTGGACAACTTCTTGGTGCGTAGCTTTTTGTGTTTTAGTATAGACAAAAAATACACCATTTACTAATAAGTATTTGGGCATATTTGATCGAGAAGAAAATCACATTTATTCAACTTAAATAGTTCGCAGAGACTCCACTAGAAGAAATTATAGCCGTAATTCTCTCCTGATCATGTTTTCTAGAAGTCCTTGTAGGGCAGCTAATGATATTTTTTCCCACATTAGCCTTAGAGAAAACAGGTAAATTAATTCACTGATTTAGAAGGTTGTCACACCCCTTAATTCGGAGATCCAACTCGTCCTAGAGCAGGGGTGGGCAGATTTTTCTTGGCTTCGGACTACTTCTAATTGTTTCAAGGTGTTGCGAACCACACAGTATCAGTGACGAACACAAGGGGGGCACCGGTCCACAACCTTCCCTATATCCCTCAATTTTTTTCTCGCTTGATTATAATCTCATGTACATACTACGTAAAATTTTAATTAAGTATTTGTTATTAATAATTTTTTATTAATTAATGGTAAT
Organism: Trichonephila inaurata madagascariensis; assembly: GCA_019973955.1. Classification (NCBI taxonomy): domain Eukaryota; kingdom Metazoa; phylum Arthropoda; class Arachnida; order Araneae; family Nephilidae; genus Trichonephila; species Trichonephila inaurata. The sequence continues at coordinate 164,084 of BMAV01012670.1, forward strand.
TATTTATTCAGTAATTTGTTTTTTACTATTTTTTTGTTCCCGGTAATATGCAAAATAAAATAAAAAAACATATTTGGTTGTGTATTAGGGTGAGATACGAGAATGGTAGACTTTTACGACCCTCTCCCCCTCCTTTAAAAATTCTCGTAGAGCGGTGCATGCACTAGGTTTGCACTAAAATTTTATTTATCTTTCTATTCAACTGTAATGAAAGGAAATACTTATATTTTATGTTGTCTATTTCTTATTTTAATAAATACGTTTAAAAATACATAATATATGTACAATTTTAATTTTTTAAAATTTTTCTGTAGAAATAGTTATATTTTACGTTGTTTATTTTTATGTTAACCAATTGTCTACCGACGGTACTTAAAAGTACCACATTTTACATAGAATAACCCTTCTTACCAATACTCTGACAATACTTTGCAGGAACATTCTTTTAAGGTATCCGACCACTTGCGACAACTGATTTTTGAAATTTGATTTTTAGATTTATTTAGTGTATTTTAAGGAAAAAATCGTAAAATTGAAAACAGAAAAAAAATTTATTATTATTAAAAGGGGAAAAAACTGGTGAAAATGTACAAAAAATTACATAAACGGAGCCTACTCCATACAAAAAAAAAAATTTGAATAAATTCTCAATTTTTCAATTTTAATGTGTTACTTTGTTATTCATGTTTGAAATAACCTTCAGGATAATAGATATTTTAATTTTTACAAAAACTAGAGCACTCAATCTTACAAGGGGAGGGCACGACTAAGGAAATTCATTTGGGATCGAGACTTGGTGTAATAGTAGTACTTGTTTAGAGTGTTCACCTCTCAATGAAATTCCGCCGAATGGCCAGTCAATTCGGAGAAATCAGCCTTCAAAATTCATGCTTAGCTTTTATACAATTAAACTTTAATTTTCCGCAACGAGTTCGTAGCTTGATTGGTAAATCGTCTGCTCAAGGTGTGATTCGCATGGCACCAATTTTGCTGTGGTGACGCTAATACATAAGTACCTCATTATCTAAGCTTCTGTTTACAAAAAGCTTCACAAATCATTTTTTGACTTAAAAACTTGAGTCACGGTATCATATAATTTAAACTACAATAAGCAAGAAAAAAATTACAGTTTAGAAAATAAACAAACATAAAACTGTGTGACACTAAAATAGAAATTATAGTATTAATTTAATACAAAGCAATTCATATCTTAAGACATGGGAAATCTAAAGTTATCATATTTGTGTTGCCAATCCAAAAAATGAAATTTAGAAAGAACACTTTTTACGGCAACTTTTTCGAAAAACGACAAACACAAAGAGTTTAAAAAAAAATATATTAACAATAAAATGTTCTAAAATTCCCCCCAAAACTGAGCTAAACATTAATTTTCGCAAAGTTGACTTGATAGTCTGATGACGTCATATCTCCATATAGATGAAAAATCGCTTAAAAATTGAATTAAAAAAAATCTAAAGCGAATTTCGAAAAAAACTCTTCGATGTGTTCAGGATAATGACCTACAGCTTCTACATGCCAAGTTTCAGACTTCTGGGTTGTTTAGTTTTGCCGGTACAGCTGAAACACACAAACTGTTTGTTTTATTAGTATAGATAATATTACATTTATAGTATATTGTATTTAACATTATAAAACTATTTGTAACTAATTTTTTTGTAAAATATCATTTAATATTTATTATATATATTATTATAAATATTATTTATTAGAGTATGATATATATTTATAAAATTTAATATAATTATTTATATAATTAGAGTAATTTTTTTTCTTTATAAAATACAAAATAATTACAAAAAATATCATTTAATATTTAATAAACTTTCATAAATAAATTTATTTAATTTTAAAAAAATAATTAAATGAATTGAAGAAAAAAAGTTTATCGCGTGGAATCGAACCCTGACCTCGCGCATTGTAAGCAGACGATTTACCAATCAATCTACGAACTTGTTGCGGAAAATTAAAATTTAACTGTATAAAAGCTAAGCATGAATTTCGAAGGCTGATTTCTCGGAATTGACTGGCCATTCGACGGAATTACATTGAGGGGTCAACACCCTAAAGAAGTACTACTATTACACCAAGTCTCGATCCCAAATGAATTTCCTTAGTTGTGTCCTCCCCTTGTTAGTGACTATATGAAATTACTTAAAAAAACAATGATTATATTCACATAAAGGACTTTAAATTTTGAAATAAAACAGTGATTGATAAATCTGAAGGTCAAAATACTTCTACGGTTATACAAAACATTCACAAAAAATTTCAGCATATTATTTTCAAAACTTTTTGAGCAATCACTGTCCCCGTTTGAGTTTTTCGAAGAAAACACATTTCGAGTAAAACGCATTTTAAAGTTAGACATTTCGTGTAAAGTTGTGACATCTTCTTTTATTAAAACACTTGTAGATTTTGTTCTAGTGAATGGAAAATAAAAATCTTGGTATTTTTATTAAGCTAATAAGATGCCCAATAAAATAAAATCACGAGAAAAATTTGTCAATTTTTGAAAAAAATCATGATTTTCATGGTAGTCGGATACCTTAAATCCACTCTTCCAGGATATATGGCAGAACGGGTTCTATGATGAGTATTTTAACGGGGCAGGAGAATAAATTTATAGCAGAAGTTGCCCTCTCAGCTGACATTTTGATCGGATTGCGAAGATTGTCATTTTTGCTCCAAAAAAAGTAGTTAATGTCAAAGTTTGTAGTAGTAGTTAATGTCAAATTTTTTAGTAATAGTTAATGTCAAAGTTTGTAGTAGTTGTTAATGTCAAAGTAGTTTTTGTATGTTAATGAATATCTTAGAAAACGATTTGACTATTTATTTTAAGTGTGTGAGCAGAGTATACAATTAATTTTACAGTTGAATATCTTTATGGTACTTATAAGTACCAACAGAGCACTGGGTGTTAGAGCAGAAATTTGGGTTTTTTTTCGTTCGTGTGCCTTACTGTTATTTATTTTTTGTTGTTGTTGTTGTGTTGTAGAGTCATCACTATAGTGTAATATACTTATGATTTTTTTTTTTTTTGGCATTTCTTAAGCTTAACTTATTTCTTTTGCTTTTTTATTGTTTTATTTTAAAGTTTTCAAAAAATTTGAACTTTGAATCTGAACTTGTTCCTTTTACCACACAATTAAATGAAATATCTATTCTTATTTCGAAAGTTAAGACGTGTTTTAGCATTTCTTTTTAGCTTAACTTATTTATTTTGCTTTTTTGTTTTCAAAAAATTTTGAACTTTGAATCTGAGGGTTTTTTTTTTGTCACACAATTGAATAAAATATCTATTCCTATTTTCAAAAATTAACAGCATTTTATTTTTTTATGTGTAACTGAGATTTAACAATAATTGGAAATTTTCTCAGGGTGCTATTATTATTATTATTATTTCCTTTTCTTAGAATGTCTGGAAAAAAGAAGCTCATCCTTCAAGAGGCTTTGGATTTATTATAGAACCTACCATCTGAAATCAGTGACGTACTAACAGAAGATTTTTCAGATGAAGAAGTCCCAGCAAATAATCTGCTAGAATTTTCGTTAGATTTTTAAGATGACAATCAAGGGACTGAACAAGACTCAAGGTGCAGTTGTTCATGTTAAGAAAATACAGCATTTCCAACCCCAAGATGCAGTGCTTTAAAAAACATTCAATCGAAACCTCACTCAAAATGCACAACGTGTAATGAATTTTTGTGTATTGATTAAAAGAAAAATTGTTATTCAAGGAAACAATAATATTCATTATGAAATTAAGTTTATGGGTAAAAGCTGCTTTTATAAGTAAAAAAAAGTAAATTGATTTTAAAATTTAATTATCTGTAGAAATAAATATTTTGTGCTGTAAAATGTTGGTGTTCTCCGGTTATTTAGCAGTTTTAAGAGTAAAAACTGCGTTAAAAAAGTCATTAGGTCTTTTCGTATTAGGAGAATATTTTAGATCTTTGTGGACTAACGGTACTTTAAAGTGACAATTAAATTAATTAGCTTTTACGGATTAAATTTCCCAAAGTTGAGTATTTTATTCATGTATGTCGCTTAATTTTCAATGTACGGGTTCAAAAAAAAATATTGCATGGAAAAAATTGCAGTAAATTATAATGCGGTATAGATAAAGGGTAAAGAAATATGTTTAAGTGATGCAAAATTAATGTATGCTAAATCTGTAAATGTATAATATTTACCTCTATTCTCTAACTATATATGTATTATAGTGGGAATTGAATTGTTTCAAAAATGTCCTTAAGTGTGGCAAGCCGAATCATATTGGTAGAATGATTTGGCGCACCGCAGCTATTCAAAATTCAGCTGTATTTCAAAAAATAAACAAGTACGAAGTAACCTTACACTTAAAAAATTATAACAATATCATTAATGAAAGTTAGAAGCTTTCTGAAAGAGACAAACCAAATCACTTTTGTTTCGATGCATTGAAAAAGATAAAATACGTTTAATTAAGAAAAAAATATTCATATCAGACATCGAAATAGCACTGTAAGCAAATCCATGTTAACACACTGAAAATGAAATTTTTGAAAGGATATTTTTTAAGATGATTTGTTCCAAAAACAATTGCACTTCCGGCGAAGATTATAAACAACAAAGTAAATATACAGCTAAAAATAAATATAATTATAAAAATATGTAACATTCCTTCAAAAAACAGCATGAAGCATACATTTTCACATTCAGCGTTACACGTTCATGGAATATATCCTGTCGAGATCCAGCTAATAAATTAGCTACTTCTATGATTATATATTAAAACAGAATTTATAGTTATAAGCGGTCGAACGAAAGCTGGAAGGAGAGTGGGGGCGTACCGTGAAAATGAAAGAAAGGGATCTGGCCAGAGGGACTTGCACAAGTCGAAACACCGATTCGTAACCTTAAAACCAGCAGATTGTTCCGGACGCCAGTTAGTTGGGAAATCGCTTAAAGTATCCGACTATGTTCGGAACCGTGATTTTGCAAAAGCGTATAAATGGATAATATTTATGATATTTAGTGTCACTTAGATTAGGAAATGTATATAAAATTGTTTTAAGAATAGTATTACAATAAAAATTATTTAAGTGCAATATTTTGACAAAAAATGAACATAGAATGACCCATTTTCAAAATATTCTCCTTTTGTGAAAAATGCTTTTATTATTAAAATATTATGCCTATATATAGCTCAGACTTCTGTACAGAGGCTTAACTAGAAATTTTGAAAAATATAACTTAGAAGTGGATTTATTCATGTTTTACGACAACAGAGGAGATAAATTTTAAGAAAAAAACACCGATAATTATTTCAAAGGGTTGTAACACAGAAAATAATGTGCATTTTTCAAAATTCATAGTTGAGCCTCTGTAGAGAGGTCTGAGCTATATACAGACAGAATATTATAATAGAAGCATTTTTCACAAAAGGAGAACATTTTGAAAAAAGGTTATTCTAAGTTAAATTTTTGCCGAAATATTGTATTTAAATAATTTTTTTTGTCAAAATGTCCTCAAAACAATTTTATACATGTATTCTATTCTAAGTGACACTAAATATCATGAAAATTATCCATTTATGCGCTTTTTTAAAATCACGGTTCCGAATGTAGTCGGATATCTTAAATGTAAGTTTCTTTATGACGGTGAATGATTCCTTGGGAAGTATTTTTCCCACCCCTAAAATTTAAATGCATAAAATTCGGAAAAATAAAATATATCTCCTTAAGTGCTATTGTTTAATTGTTAATAAAACATGTAAAACTGCGATAAATTTGAAAGAGAAATAAATCGCCCATGAAAGGGTTAAACCAAATTTTTTCTTTAGTACAATTAAATAAATAGCACACATTTTACATGCAGCAGAATTTTAATCTTTCAAATAGGATGAAAGTGTAAGTAGATTTTTAAAATTCTTATATTACGTTGCATTAAATAAAAAAAAAACAGGTTTTGTTACCTCAAACCCAATAAAATTATCTGAAAACAAATTCTGAGCTTACATAAAAATAAAGTACTTCTTCCAACTTCGTTTTTTTTTTAATGAACTTTTCTTTTCTTAAATAAAAGAAATAACAAGCATTTCCCAAGAAACAGCAAAATCGATATTACAAGATCGTACATTTTCTAGACTACTGTCTATCATTCATATGCTCAGAATGTCACGTCTTCTGACATTGATGGATAGAGATTGGGTCAGATTCAGACCATCATTCGTTGAAGGGCTCACTAATATTAAATATGTCCCGCATGATTTACGATAGTTTATCTTACGCATTGAGATCTCTCCTAGATAATATACAAGTTTCTTTAAGCTGTGATCTTTTCTGATAAGGTTCAGTCCGGGCAACATCCATTATGTGACAGCGGCATTTTTATCAGATTTTTCTTTCTGCTTGCGCGTGGAGTAATGTGAAATACATTTCTGTATTAGAAGAGTTCAAATGTTCTTTTTAAGTATAAAAATATAAATTCAATATTTTTCACATGATAATTTCATATGGTTTTTTTTATGAAAACTTAATTGATTTTTTTGTTTTTCTATTAATGATTCTGATGTTGGCGTTTAACTTACGGTACTTCTACTCTAGAGAGGAGTGTACCTCATCTTTAGAATCATTGAAAGAAAAAGTTGAATTTTAGAATTACTTAGGGAGCAGTAACTCAATTTAAACACTTAAGAAGATGATGTATACATTTTAACGAGGCTTCAAACAAAGCCCCTGAAATGCGAAAATACCTAACTTGATAAATAAAAACTGGGAGTTTTATAGGAAAACCTGAGTGAATTCAAGAGAAATAAAAACTCTTCTTTATAGTTAGAGTTGAGTGTTACAACAGTAAGCTAATCTTTTTTTTAAGTTTAGAAGATAGGGCTTTGGGATTACAAGCACAAAAATTTAAAATCAAAATTAATTGAATATATAAAATTATTTTTAAAAAGTTAAAAAGTAATTTAATGAAAATGGATGATCTTCTTTTATTGATACACGACAGCCCTGGGAGGGTCAAGGTCTTCTCTAGAATCCTCTTCCATTCCGATCGCCGGTTCCGATAGAAGCAGTGCTCCAAATATTCACTCTTAAAAATTTAAACTCGTCCTCCACACAATCAGCCAATCTCAATTTGGGTCTATTCCTAGTTTTAATTCCAACAGGTTTGTAATTAAAAAGTCCGATTGTCTAGGATGAGGGGTCCATACGGCAGATGTGGCCCTCTTACCTCAAACGACCAACCTTGATGGATTTAATGACATATGCTTCCTTAAATAGTTTATATAATTCAAAATTATTTCATTGTGTCTCCAATCCATTCTCATCCACAGCACAAAAGATATATCTAAGAACTCACTCAAATATGGCTTCCTGTTTGGTCTGTAATTTAGTCAAAGTCCAAGTTTCAGATCCATAGGTAAGTACGAGTTGAATGATTGTTTTATATAACGTAATTTTTGTGTGTATGTCTTTTAATCAATTTTGATTTTAAGAAACTTCAAAGACCATGAAAACAGGAACATGGCTCATACGCCTTAAAATTTTAAAAGGGAAAAAATATGCATAGATGCCGCCATAGATGTGACACGAGCAAGATAAGCAAAGGTGGGGATGCTATGAGAGGCGAAATCTTCGAAAATAGCTATTAAATTTGAGTAAATAAATGAAAACATGGATTCCAGCTCAAGGAGAAGTAGAGTTACGTTGCTGAGCTCTCTAACTAAAAGGATACCTAATGGGTAATCAAAAAAATATGAGTCTTTTGACTTATCGAAGATTTTAATTTCATGAACCAAAACAGCCCCGGATTTCTTAGCAGAGGATGCTACTGCCGAATCGTAAACACAGGCTGGGTACTAAGAAACTCCTCAGGAATTTCAGGAAGTTTTAAGTAAAAATTTTTAGACTGAATTTTGATGTAAGACAGATTGGATTTAGTTTTTATATATAGGTTCATGAGAGAGAGATTTCACAGTTCTGACACACTAGGGAGCGTTTGTAATTATTTATCATATTGTTTACTTGGGAAGCGCAGTCTCCTAGCATGGCTCATGGCTGCAGTACCTTACACAGGGGAAACATTCAGCATGATTAGTTTCTGGATGGTGGTAAGTAGCAGAAACTTATGCTATATTGTAAGTTTCCCTTGCCGGGATATAAGGCTGGAAAAAATAAAACAAGTGTCATATATGTGACGTGTTACATGCATGTTTTATACAGGGCGATTTGCTACCATACCTGAAAACTTGCAGATCGTGTAGGTGGTGCAGAGATGACATAGTAATGCAGGGTCTCAAATGTTGTAGTTGCGAGCTATGGTGCAAATATGCAGAGAAGAAGAAAAGAAACACATTAATGGGACAGAAAACTTTTTATTGAAAGGTTGTACGACAACAGGGTTTGGAAAGTACTTGGACATTTTGTTCTCGGGACACACAAAGAGTTTGGTTTTTGAGATACCTGTCCCTTCAGTTGACCTCATCCCTCGAATATTTTTAGTTGCTTAGAGGATATGTGCCATGCCACGACTTTTCCAGAACGTTAAGAATTCCATGCAGTGACACTGTCAGGCCTTCCAGACGACTTCTAGTTTTAATTTCGACTACCTGCTGTAGTGCAAACTTTCAACAAAATGTTTTCTGTCTATTAATGTGTTGCCGTTTCTATTCTTTTTCTCTGCTTTCTTGCACTATTGATCTCAACTATGGCATTTGCGATCCTGCATTCCGATGCGATTTTGAGTCGTTTCTACACCTGCAAGTTTGCCAGTAACGTAGCGAATTACCTTATATGTGGAACGAAAGATAATTTTATATCTGGAACCAATTTCAGATATTTGTATTTGGTAACGCAAGAGAAGTGTTGATTGAAACTCAGAGTTATATTTAAGTAATCGGAATAATTCTTCCTTCTTGTTATTAGGAAGCATACGTTTCAGATTCGTTGACCTTTATTTTCCAGAACTCTAGCTGTGATATGTAAAGTTGAGGATGAGAGATCATAACAGAAAATCACTTATTTTATAAGATGACAGCAATGTTCTACTGTGACGTGACAGTTTGTGAAGGGTAATCAACATAGGGGTTAAAAAGTTGTGAGCCTAGAAGTGACCATTGGAGAGCGCCACTTCTGAATGAATGAGAGAAAGAAGTTGTACATTCCACAGTGACATGGAACAAACGAAAGGAAAGGTGCAGCAAAAAAAAAACTTCCGTAGTATTACTTTACATAAATCATGTATCTTTTACAGAAAGGACATATATATTTGAGAATCCTTAGAAAAATTATTATTTTGACTTTATATGACAAGGAAGTGCGGTGTGGTATTGTCAAATCTCATAAAAGCAGTGAGAGAGCAGTTCGTAATTTTCCAAGTTTTTTCTTTATGTAACAGGAACTAAATATTAACACATAATGAATTATTGACACTATATACAAAACATATAATTAACATTCTTTCAATGTAAGGGATTATTTTTTATTTATTTATTTAATTATTTTTAACAAAAAAACAGTTTTTCTAACAAAGGAAGGCTACTTTTTATTTAGATTTCTTGAATGTACTGATTGCTTTTTGTTATATTCGCGTGCAATATTTCTTTATATGATATTTCAGGTTTTCAAATCATTGCGCTTAATGTATCGGTAAAGTTTTTATTGTTTGCACTCTCTATGTAACCTTTTTCTTTTCTTACTAGCGTTGGAGTATCATGCTTACATATGCAAAAAATTTTCCAATATTGTAGATATTCCATAGTCCTTTGAGGATATTCTTTTCTTGAAATTGTTGGCGAGAAAAATTACCTGAAATTTTTTTTACTATAATTAATGTCATACTTATACATACATCTCGTACATCCATAACATACTAGCAAATAGAGCTTACAATCTTCTATTATACCACAAAATGTCTGAATATTATTTAACAATGACTAATAATTCATCTCATTCATCTGTCTTGCTATACCTGTTCAGAATGTTTATTTCTAAATTTATTTCTTCAAGATATAACTTTTGTCAATTTCGTTTTACGCTAAAACCTATTTTCGTCGTCCAAAAATTGTTCAGATGACCTATATATTTGCATAAAAGATATGCATACATGTAACCCATGTAAACATAAATTTGGATGATATATGAGATACCTTTCCGTGGAAGAAGCAGAATTCCTATCGTGTTTTATTTATGAGAAGCAGAACATTCGATTTCTGTTTTAAGCTCGGAAAATGTCGATATTCTTTTATGTACCCTTATCTGGATACCAACATTGAGTGCCCTTCCATGGATTGCTATTTTTATCGATAGCGAAACTATTTGGAGCACGAAAATTGCAGTGAAGCATTCATCCATTGCCATCTAAATATTATTTCTTAGCGAAGAAGCATTTTTATTTAGGAAAAGCATGTCTGGTACGCCTTACGAGTTGTTATACCAAGAGAAACACGTGCATTTCTCCCTTCATTAAGCTCAAGAGTTGATGGGTAGTGTGAAAGAATGTAGGTAAATAATAGTATTGATAAAAGTGATTGATGTTACATCTGATGCATTCACTTAAGTATCGGTCGATGAGTGGTAATAAGAATTTCTTCCAGGATCGTAAGATTGAGTTGCTGAAAAGAATTCAACGGGTGGTAAGTAAATGTTTACTCAAGCAAGACTGAAGTGTGCGAGGTTTCTATCATATTTACCAAACTTTTGAGGTCAACATCATTTATTTTAGGGTTATAATAACTCAACTGTTACGTGTTTCGCGTTATCTGAAACACTCTTATTTTTCAGATTATTGGAAAAATGTCTTTAGAATGAATGATCTTGTGCTTCTAAAAAACAAATGTTCTTTCTTACCGGGAGAACTTTATTCAAATAAGTTGTTATAAATATATATTAGAACATGTTACTACATTGAACTATAAAATAATTCCGAAGAGCATTTACTTGCAAATTATGAATCAGTAACTATGCAATTTATCGTACATTCGATATTAATTATTTTCTAATTGATGTAAGTCGAGCGCTTGATTTTGCTCTTACTGTTGGTTTTTTAAAATGTTTTCACAGTATTTCCTTACCTTTTCTAGTAGAAAAAAATACCGTAAAATCCGGCGTATATTGTGCACTTTTAACTCAAAAAATAAGATCGAAATCTACAGGTGCGCGTTATACACCGGGTATAAAAAATGATAGCTTCAAAAATAAACAAAAGGATAAGCATAAAAAATTAGACCTACATAGATCGGAATATTGTTTATTTAAAAGAAATGACATACCTAATGAACTTAAAGGGTTGTAGTACTAAAATATACTACTACTTAAAAAAAATCTGGGATAATACCTCGAATAAATGACATCAAAATATAAGAGCACAGCTCTTGTACAGTTCAGATTCCTTTGCAAAAAAGGAGTTTCACTTTATACGCCGAATATACCTAAAAGCTAAAAAATGCAGCTTGAAAGTACTTGTTCGCGTTATACGCTGGATTTTACGGCGAATTATTTTTTTGAAATTGGATGAAAAAAAGCACGAAGAAACGAATGGTAAATTAAAGGTTTCTAAAAGAGATAGGTATGGTTACAGTGTTACTAATAGCCTCTTTGACCATTCGTTTTTGTTAAAAATAAGATGTTAATTATTTTTTAATAGGAAATAAATAACTATTTCCTTTACTTTTTTTCTGTATAAAGCAGTATTTCGATATAATCCCTTTTATAGAGAAATATCAAACATACGATTGGAGGATCCTGTACAGTCATGCCTTTAGTAAAAATATCCCTGGTTATTTCTTATAATAGCTATTCATGTATTCTTACGAGAACTCAATACACATTTTGATAACCCCATCCATACAAATAATTATTTATCAACAAAAAGCAATGCAAATTTTAGTTTAGTCAAAATAAATAATAATTTCAGTTATTATGAAAAATGTCCCAAATAATTCATTTTAGCATTTAATTAAATCAAGGATTTCTTGTTAGCAAACATGACGAATACCAAAATAAATTATAATAAAAGTTACAGTTCTCAAATTAAAAAAAAGAAAACTTCTTAAAAAAAAGCTTTTACAGCTTGCCCCTTTTGTGATAAAATAAACAAAAATAAAATATAAAGTAGAAGCAAATTTAATCAAAACTAACGAATGGCTAATTCCATTATGTACATTAAATAAAGCATTTGATTTCAATATGCAACGTAATATAAGTATAAAACAACAATTATTTTTACTGTAACTGTCTCCTAAGAATTTTTTTGAAAAAGGGTACCGTGTAGCCTTAATTATTACAATTATCAAATATCTGAATTATACTATAAATTTGATTTGTACCTGATCACTAGTAATCTATCTCCCTCACTTTCTCTCTCTAATGCTTGAAAGCCTAGAATATATATATATATATATATATATATATATATATATATATCATGCCTAATTTAAATAATCATGTTTTCTTCTTCTTCAGATGGCTCGTTGCGAATAAAATAGTTTAAAAAGATCAAAGATTTCCCAAGAGCATTTGTTATTAGTAAGGTAACTAATCGTCCTCCTTTAGGGAGGACAGTACTCCTTTTATAAGTTCTGTCGTTCCTCGGAAAGTGTCCTCCTTTTTGTCCTCCTTGTCAGTACTTTAAAACTGATCTGTTAATCTCTGTATTCAGACATGAACCAACTATGTTTCCAAAATGTCGAAGAATGGTCTGAAACAAATATCACAGGAAATAACAGTTTTCAATGGTATTTTTTGACTTGGTCTCAAGTAAAGTGGGCAGATATAGAATATTGCGTTGAGTTTTTATTGAAAGAAATGCCTGATATTAAAATCGATGACAATTGTCTGTTTGAAGTAGAAAGAAGACTGAATGTACATTTAAATTCTAATAAATTATAACAATTGGAAAATCAACATGCTGAAAAATTGGTAAAATACGGATGAAATTACTTAAACCATTTCAAAAATGAACACATTCCATATGAAAATGTAATTATTCTTGTTGAATTTACGTTGTGCTACCCTGGAACTAATGCACCAGTTGAAAGAGTTTTTTTCAGTTGGTAATGATTTTTGTGAAGTGACTAGTAAGAAATCAAAATTGAATGTTAATATTTTAGCTAGAGTGCTTACCGCAAAATTCAGTATGAAGGATATTTTTTGCCCGAACTTTCCGATATATTAGAAAATGATATGTTAAAAAAAAACTTATTTAATGGGAAAAATACACTTTTAAGATAATAATTAAAAAGAATGTAAGCGTAATTAGCTTATTTTTGTTTGAATGAATAGAAGGTTTCATATATTTCAGTTGTAATTTTTTCTTCAATATTTCGCCCTCCTTTTCAACGTAAAAAAATGGTCACTTTATTATTGGGAAGGACACGGATAGAGCCGTCACAAAACTTAATATTTCTTAAAGAAATGTATCTTATTCTCATATGCTTATATTTTTCAAAATTATTATTATATTTTAAACATTTTGCACTCTTTGGTAACCTCATTCCTTTTTAAATAATGTGTAAGAGAATCGAATTATTTAATTTTAAACTGGACGGATTATATATAATCGAAAATTGTTTACATTTTCAGTTCTCGAGACAAAATTAACACTCCTGAGGCCCCTTTTAAGAATATTCATGGCGAGGGCAAACATTTATCTTAAACATTGATTAAGAAAAAGTAGGAAATAACGAGAAATTTATCAATAGTATTCCCCAATTTTCTCCAATTTAAAGCTTCTCTCCTCTAAAGTGACATTTCTGTTTTCTTTTCCTTTAAAGCCTGTTAAAAGAAAATTTTACTCTAGCTATTTATCAAATTTACTAGTTACGTTGTTATGCTTGTTTATTATTTTGACGCAAATACGTGAATTGATTTGAGTCGTTTATTGCCAACTTATCAGATCATAACTTGCATTTAAACTGCGAGACAGGAAAAAAAAGACAGAAACAAAAAAACCAACAATTGTTATGTTAAGGAAACAAGATCCAAGTTTCTAAATTTATGACTTTAAGTTGCACCCGTAAACAGGGTGGACATTTTTATAGCTAGACAACAAAGGGTACGTTTTCTTTTTCACACTACCTTATTAGAATACTGTCCGGATGTTTCTTTGCTTGAAGGTGGGAGTTATGAGCGTTTTGTCCTTGAAAGTATAGTCTTATTTCCTTTTATCCACATTCTTCAATGGAAGTTTCCTGTCGTTGCCCTCAAAATTTCAAAATATGGAGACAGTGAAGTAGAGCAGAGTTTTTCCCCTGTTTTCCGAGGCATCATTTCAATAGGTAAGTGATCTGATAACTTGTCTTCATAAACCAAACATAAACAATGCTTTTATACGGTAGCATTTCTAAATGTTAGAGTTCATTTTAAAGTATAGCGCTCTAGCATATAAAGAATTCTTTAATATGTAATGCAATATTGTATATAAATGTGAGTGCCATAAAAAATTGAAGACATTTTATATTTATGCTTCTTTCTTAGTGACAAATGTGAATCATGCTGCAATGTGAAATGTGATTTAAATATAAAATTTCCTTCTACTGCCAAACTAAAAACATTAAAATACTGAATTTGGAGCCCATTACACATTATTACTGAGATAAACTGATTCAAAAAAGGAAACTGCTTTATAAGAAAAATTTAACTGTGAAATTTTGAAGGGGAAAAAAGAAGCACAAGAAAAATTGCATAAACGATGTCTTCACCTGACTATCTTTTTTTTATTTTAGCTGGTCCATCAGTCAATATTCCAGTGAAATTCTAGATAATCTTAGTAGCTTATCTAGATCATCTTAAAATTGCTTTCAACACCTTAAGTAATTAAAAGAAGAGTTTTTAAACAGTATAAACTATATGTTTATTTTAAAGATATAATTCTCGGGAAAGAACGGAAGTAGGTCACTGATGCTTAAACTATAAAGCAACGCTCATTTTCTAAGATGGTAAAATGGTTTTCTAGGATTCATAGAAATTACTATTACAATAAATAAATCAAAATTTAATACAAATTAAGAAAAATAATGCAAAAACCGTAACCTTTTAGCTGACAAAGTACTATTCATTTGTTAATTTTCAAAAAAAAAAAAAAAAAACATTAATAGACTGAAAATATGAACAGGTAAGTCTAATAACATAATGATATTCAACAGAAACAAAGCTACAGGTTAACAATACGTGATATATTATTGGTAGTCTGGATGCATTGCATTGCAACAGTTAATTAATCTTTCGTTAGAAGAGGTCAAAATGTTAAAAAAGAGCAATACAATTTTTTACTTTTTTATTATTTGAAGGAAGATGTGTGAAAATTTTGGATAATACATACGAGAAAGTAAAGAAAAGTAAATATATATTTAATCCTGTAACTTGTTTGCCAGCACAGATGGCCACAACCGGTTTGCCCGTATGCCGTACGGGGACTGATATTTTCTTCTTTCTATCTTTGATTTGCACGTATTTTTAACTCTTACAACGAGATTATTAGTGCTAGTGTTTTTAAGAGATGTTGTTTGTGTCCATGATACTCAAATACTTTCCATATGAAATTTTATTTGTGGTGAAGGCGGAAATTTTTCTTCGAATGTTTCTATTATCTGTGTCCCCATTTGCAATGTAAGAGTTAGTATAACACCATACTTCAAATTGTGTGTGCATATATATATGTAAAGACAAAAAATCCTCAACTATTAGGAAAAAAAAAAGTACGAATATAAATTTTTTTTGTAAGTATGAAAGAAATTCTCTTAAGATTTAAGATATATGAAACATTCTTCATAGCCTACAGAGTGGACTTATAAAAAGCAAACACATTTAGGGATTTTTGTGTTAAACAATTATAAAATATAAAATAGTGTGAAATATTTAAATTGAAAATTAAAATAAAATTCTTCCATATTTTCACATTCTCTTATGTTTTATGCTTTGATATATACAATATAAAAAATGCATCTTTTAATAGAACATTTTAGGCAAGAAAAACAACCACTTAAGGCGTTAAAAGAATAATCACTTATGCCTTTACAACTTCCCCGCATTATTGCCTTATTTTATATACAAATACTTTAAATATATAAACAACAAATAATTTTAAATTTGTTCATGTGATGAGACATTTTTTTAACAGTTTTAATATTAGTATGTTGATCATTTGATTTGTGAAAATAATTATTGAAGGTTTAATTACCTTGATCAAATACATTGAATTAGTCGATTTAGCAAGAATTATCTAATACTTAATAAGAATGAGAATCTTTAAAGACATCTAACTCTTTCTAAAATACTTCATTAAAAATACATTTTAACAGAATTTTCAAGTAAAGCAATGGAGCTGGTTTAACTTTGAAGAACATGAATTATTTTTACAATAAAATATAGGATCTTGATCTATATATTATTGGATTCTGAGACTACCTTTTTCTTGAGAATGTTTAAAACATGTTCGTTTGAGTAATTTCTTAGGAATATGTTGACTGCAATCGATTCTAAAGATTCTCAAAATTGAAATCGTTCAATAGTCAGTTACACTACATTTGGCATCATTGCACATGAGAATAATTTATCTTTAATTTTTGTGTGTGTGCACTGTAAATTACAAAAAAAGGTTTAAACACTTCGCCTCTACATTATTGCACAATCTATTAGTCAATCTTAATGTTATACAAAATTTTTATGGATTTAGATGGGGGACAAGATTCCACACACACACCTCATTACACTACACTTCTCTTATACGATATATTTCCATGCACAAATGCAGGATGTCACGTTCACTCCTAATTATAAACCACCTATTGTCAGTGTGTACAGTTAGAAAGGAACATTCCCAGTCCCAGTTGGCGAGCGAGATATTGGCCCAGTTGCCAAATAGAGCATTGTCATGGTTAGCGAAAGAGATAATCAGGGGGCGGCAACCTATGGTACTTGTGCCACATTTTTTAATACGTGGTACAATTCTCAATGGCTCTACAAATTTGCAATTTTTGAGTGGGTGGAAGTCAATAAATTTGTAACGGACCTTTTATTTGTTAAACAACGTAGGACATTTATGGAATTACGAAACAATCTGAAAGATAGCCCAAAAGAAAAATTTATAGCTATTTTGTAAATTATTGAATGTCGTTGCTGGAGAGATTGAATTGTTTGAAAAGAGAAAATTGCATGTACTCTGTGCTTTCCGCTTTTGGTTCTGCATATATAAGTAAAAAAATGTTTCCTCATGTGAAGAATATTTCGAGTCCGCAAAGAAATTGATTAATAACGGAATACACAGAATCGTGTCAAATTAAAAATCAGAAATTATACCCCTGATTTTGTGATGTGAAAGTGGATGGTGCAAGCATTATGTTTGCATTAACATTTTTATTTACTTTTTATTTAACTATAATGAAGGGAAATACTTATATCTTACGTTTTTTTTCTTTTTTTTCATATTTTAATAAATGTTTTAAAATACATAATATATGTACATTTTTAATTTTTTTAAAACTTTTGTTGAGGAAATAGTTATATTTTATGCAGTTTATTTTTTATGTTAAAAAATACCTTTAAATGATGCAAAATTGATGTATATAATAAAACTGTAAATCCGTATTCTTGACCTCTTTTCTCTAACTCTGCATGCTTTATCACTGGAATTGAATTGTTTCAAAAATATCCTACTGTGTGTCACTCCGAATCATATTAGTAAACTGGTTCGGCACGCCACTGTTAAAAAGTTGCCGACCCCTGAGATGTATGGTCGAACGGAACTGTACTCCATAAGCAATGTCTCTCCAAGCTAACTAGGCTACCTATGACCGGAGTTGTTTGGGTTAAGCAGATAAATAATATTAAAAAAAATCAACTTATTAATAACTTATTAATAGAATGTGTTTTTTAATAACTCCTGTTATATGCAATTTTTAAAAATAATTTTTAATGTAGAATGTTCATTTAAATGTTTCGTTTTTATTATTAAATGTAAGGCATTAAAAGGAATTTTGATGTACATAGGAACAGATATTTCAAAAAGAAAACCTTTATTTTATAATTTTTTGCTCACAGATTTAGGTAATATCCTTAAAAAGCATCTTAACTTTAAATAATTGAGTATTATTTATATTTTAACAGTTTATTGCAAAATCATGGGCAAGAAAATAATACTGAATGTAATAAAACATATACTTATTTGTTTATTCTCATAGTTTCTCTTCTTTTATTGAAATATATTAAAAATAACCTCTTCAATAACAGTTGAACCAATCAGCACACAGGTTAACTCTTTCCCCAAGCACACAGAACCTACAATTTACCTTTTATCTAAATCTAGAATTATAACTACAAATCACTTCCAATGTGAGTAAAATTAAGATATAGTTGTGTGATGGGTCTATTCACGTTCTTTCACTAATCATCTTGGGGAGATACTTCTTTAACTGTGGTTTGAGTTTAAAACCGCCTTCCATAGAGAGAATTTAATTTAGTGCTAATTTTTTTTTGAGTGCTATTTAAATCCTAGCAATATGAGTGTTAGGATTATTTTAGTCTCATTACGCTGTTATTAAAGTGAGATTTTTGAAGTGCCTTTCGAAAACCTTGATGAAAGGGAGAAGTTTTAGACTGGAATAATATATTTGACATAGGAGAGATCGGACAAGATTTCTTTAATCGGATCATTCTCAGATAAGTATTTAATTATTTGTCTTACAAATTTAAGATAGTTATTTAATTTGATTGCTCCCTCGTTTTAAAATCTTGATTGATAATAATTAAATTGCTCCCTCGGTTTAAAATTTTGATTGATAGTAAAGTGATTGAACCAAATAAAATTGATTATTTTTGTAACAATATCTGTTGATTCGGCGTCCCAAACTACATCTGCAATCTCTGGGTCATGACAGTTGTATAAAATTTAGTAATGACCATCATTGATTAATTTATCCGATAAATGTCGAAAACTCAGTAAAATTAGGAATCCTAATTAATATTAAACTTCAATAAATTATCAATTTGCTGTAGATAATAAGAGCTCGTCTCATGAAATTAGAGAAAAAATACGAGAAAACAGAGTAAGCTATTTCACAATAAAAATTGAAACACTTGAAAAGAAATAAACTATTTTTAAAAGAATGTCCAAAGTATATGTAATTGTGCAGAAAACATATAATTTCTAAAATGGAATGTTTCTAAGATAATTTTATCCGTTAAAAGTGAAACAAAAAACTCTTAAGGGCACAATAAGTTGCTGGTTTAGTTTAAATTTACTTTCTCAAGAAATCTAAGTGATTAAAATTAGTTATTAAACATTTTTGGCAAAGAAAATGAATAGTAACAACTATGAAGCAAATTTTATTGATATAAAAATGAAATTAAAACATAATGTTATAGTTACTAATATATTTTTATAATAAAAGAGAGGAATTTAAATCCAATATTATAAAAGTACTTCATTGGGAGATTAATGCACATGTTTCTATATTCTGAAATATTGTTATTAATTGTATACAACGCAATAAATTCCAAGTTTCAAAAAAATCAGAAAAAAGAAAAAAAAACTACAAACATTTCACTAAATGTTGCTTAATTCTAAAATACACAATTAATTTTATTAATATTTATTTGAAAAAAGAAATTCTAAATAGTAAGGATTAAAATTCCTTAGAATATTAATAGTTTATTATTATAAATTTATCATTTTTCCTAAATATAATTACCTCCATATTCTAACATTAGATAAAATTAATCATTATTATTAGTATTTTTAATTCATATATATAATTCTAGTGAAGCCAAAGTAATGATAGTATGTAAACACTCTTTTTAATTTTTTATTTCTATTTTTTCATATTTTTGCTAAGTGCTACTATTCAGACATTCCCTTGCTTTGAATTTGCATCTGGGTCCAGAATCTGGCAATAACTTATGTATTGCACTCAGATTTAGCGCGGGCTTTGCATTTGTAAGTGCAATTTTTAGGTAAGTTACCTCTATCTTGTAATGGACTTAGATATTCCTATCCATTATTTTCTATTGGTTTTTGCTCCGTGTTATTTACATAAAGGGGGAAGGTTGGCTGGCCAAAAAACATATTCAACCCTACTTTTATATAAATTATTTTATATATTATCTGTCCTAAGTCAGAAATATTTATAACACTGCAGCATCCATTTTATAATTTTATTCTCGGTTACTCATATATCCTTCATTGTGAGATTTTCCTAATTAGGGATTTCATCAGGTCCCTAAAGGAGATGATCAATTCACGCAAGATGTTAAAATAACGTCTCTTTGAGGTCCTTTCCTTGATGTAAATAAGTGATTTTATCAAATCCCCGAAATGTTTTAGAGAAATGATGAAATGAACAAGTCAGCTTTTGCAGAGCTGTGTTTTCGCTTGTTACCACTCCCTTTTACCTCCCCTCTCTCCTCGTCCGTGCCAGGCAGCACGGAGCTTCTGA
>BMAV01012670.1:189520-205189 GCA_019973955.1 Trichonephila inaurata madagascariensis
AAGTTGTACTTCTACCACAGATCCCAATGATTCTTTCAGACTCACCTACCCATTCAAATGCTTGCAATTTTCATTTCACTTGGTATTTGTACCATCAATAAGTCACAAAGTCGAACAATGACAATTTGTGGCTTGGATTTAGAAAACCCTTGCTTTTCACAAGGCCAATTATATGTTGCATGTTCGAGGTTTGGCAAACCATCGCATTTGTTTGTTTATACCCCTCAAAGATTAACCAAAAACATTTTACATTCAATGGCATTACGATAAATTCATTTTTCTTTCATTAAAAAAAAATATACCTGTTATGAAAATAGTTTGAGTTTTATCTATTTTACCCTTTAATCAAAACAAGTTTGAGTTTCTATTCAGAATAGGTTCTATATTCAACTTAGTTCATAGTAAATACATACTCACACGCAATCTATAAGTCGGATCGTGGTAACTGTACATGTGATGATTTCAGGTATTGCAATAACTTTCTTTATAAAAAATTTCATCAAAACGGTCCAGATTATTACAACTTATTCAAAAAAGTTTGTAATTTTCGGATTTAAGACGTGTGTACAGGACAACGTCTGTTGGGACCTCTAGTTTCATATAAATTTTTAATTTATTCTTAGGTTGTTTCTAAATTGGAGAAATTCATTTTCTTACTAAATGGTATTTTTTTTAAAAAAAAATCATTTTACTCTAGTATAAGCAAGTAGGATTTATTCGTCTTTAATTGAAATGTGAGGTTAACTGTATTCTCGGAAGCCACATACTACTAATATAGTAAGAAAATCACGCAAATAAATAAGCAATACTGCATTTAGCATTCATTTTCATACACATTTATTTTTCACGCAGCTGAGTAAAGGAAAATTTTAAAGTTACAGGAAAAATAATTTTAAATTATTAGCTGTTATCATGAAAAAAATTTACGGAACTGATACTCAAGTATTAAAATATTGCAATAAATCTTTGTAAAACATGTTATCCTGATTCTAAAAAAATAAGCACATATAAGTGTTTTTTTTGGGAGGGTGAATTACATCGAAACATATCTGCAGATGAATATGAGATCGGTTGAAATATTGATAAAAATTATACCAAATTTAAAAAATACTTAGTTTTTCAAAAGATTGCTATTCTGTCATCTTTAAAATCTGAAAGTGCTTTCGAAAAATTCAATGTTATGTTAACCAATTAAAATTCAATCTTGTCTATTTAAAAGCGTTAAAAAAACTATTTCCAAGTCCAAGTCAAGTTTGAATCACATGGAGAATTTTGAATTTAATAAAATTTATCCGGACAAAAATTTAATATAAGAAAAATAAAGAACCTTTAGAAAAACTAGTATCACACGCACAAAACATTAAATGGCTAAAAAATTTCTAATTTGAATAGCTTTTGCCAATGTTAATAGATAATTGATAGATAACTATAAGATTGATAGATAATTTTCAATACAAAAAATAATTAATTAATTAAAAATAGTCCACAGTGAAAATTCAGTCTATAAGTACATTCAGCATATAAAAATTCAAATTGAAATTAGGAATAAAACTACTAACAACACTATTCCTCGCTACTTGATAGCAAGCGTACACGTTTATTACGAAATGGATAAAAAATGCTATCATCAGTAGATGTGTCAGATATGTCTATCACAACTATCGGCTTTGATTCAAATGAAAAATTTTGTTCGTTATAAACGACTTTTTTTGAATTTTTAGTTGCTGTTGTACAAAGTTTGTTATTAGTGGCAGCGTTTTTTTGGTTTCTCAAGTTGCTTAATATATTTTTTGATATCCTGCTACACAAAAGTTAAGATTACATTGAAATTTTAATGCACACTCTATGTCAGGATCATGAGTAGGAAAATGTTGTTCCATTCTTCTACCAAATATATATCAGCTCTTAATAGCTGAAATTCACCTTCGACTTTGTCATCGACTTCTTTATTATCATAAACTGTCATAAATTCGATCAAATCGTTCTTATTTTAAGGGTACAAATCCCCACATTTTTTTTTAAATTCGTGCTAAAACAAAATAATTGTGCAAGAAACAAAAAATATATATATATATATATATATATATGTGTGTGTGTGTGTGTATATTCTGTATTCATTATATCATAAAAAGCCATAATGAATTTTTAAAATCCATTACTCTTTTTGAATCAAAAATTATAATGCATTTGGTCATTGTGAACGAACCAGTTAGTTTCTAAGTAGTATAACCAGTTAGTTTTTAGCGTAACGAGTTAGGTTTTAGAATTAATAAATATCATTAATATTGAAACAAATAGAAGGACAGGTAATTTTTTTTTTCAAAAGCTTCGAAGTGAATCTTCATATTTTTATTTAAGTTTCACAATAAATCTCTTTTTATAGATTTCATGCATATAAAAATGTTAATAGTGTATTAAAATAGTTTTCTAAACTAAAATAAATGTTTGGAACTTATCAAACAAACAAAAAATAATATGTTCTTCAGTATATAAATGCTGTTCACTTTCACAATTGTTTTGGAAGCGAACGCAACTTTTGATGCAAACCTCTCTAAGCATCCTCTCATATGCGCAAATCTATTTTGCTACATGGGGAAACTTTTTCCCGAGGGAGTAATACTGCGCGCGCATTTCCAAACCTCAACGGTCCTCGGAGGAGAAATCAGAGCTAGGGGGGTGTGTTTATCAACCGGATCCTGAAGGTATTGGCTGGCTTACGAGGTAGTCTCTTCAGTTTTTAGTGAACGAATGCTCGCTACCTTTTCATTGAGACTTTTACTACGAAAAGTAAAAAAGAAAGAAAGGAAGAAAAAGAAAAATCAAAGAAAATGCACAATAAATAACTTAATAGACTATAAATTACTCCAACCTAATTTATTAAACCTTTATTTTTTAAATTTCAGATCGCCAATGTCAAAAAATAAAGAAATTTTGACATGAAAATGAACAGGAAAATACAAAATATTTATAGCTTTCTAAAATAAAAGAAGATTGGCCATTTCTTAACTATAAATAAATTTGTACAATAAGAATGCATTTTAAAAAACAAGGACAAATTTAAGATCTGAATTGTTATTTTTTTAAATTACTTCTATGAAGATTAGATGTTGAACTATTTTTATTTATTATATTCGCGCGATTGTAAATAAACATATTTAAATTCCTTAAATGATCTATTAAAAATTTATAGTATATTTTTAATAATTTTTATACAGTTACTATTTAATATTACAATATATTTTGATTTTGTTGATTATTTTTATTTTTGAGAACATGTAATTTCTTCATAAAAATTTAATTTAATGTCGTTATTTAAGGCACACTAACAAATCCCTTATGAGTTAATTTAGCATTCTACAAATTTATAGATCATAAGGACAAATTTTCAGCATCTTGTAAAGGTAAGGAAAGCTTACATTACTACTATATTTAACTACCAATTTAACAAAATAAAATTCATACCCAATATTTTTCGTTTGCAATTTTACACAAGTAATTCTGCATGCATCTTGTTTTTAAAAGTATGTTATGTGAAAATGTGTTATGTTCCAATATTCTTGTTAGTTAACCAATGACAATTTTCTATGTTAAATTTAATTCTTAAACTTTAAACGGCATTAAATTTATTTTTGAACAAAATTTAATGCTTTAAATATGAAAATTATAGTTTTCAACTTTTATCCTTTATTAATTATATGTTAAATTATTTTTCTGTATTCGATCCATTATCTTGTACTTGAAGCCATTACTGTAATTTAAATATATATATATATATTGATTTACACTATCTATATATATATATATAGCCCTTATACTAATCATCACTAATTTTTATATTTAGATGATCAAATTTACAGCACATTACACTCGAAGTACCTGTTTGGATTAAACTATAATCTCCTTATATCACATATTACAAACAACTTTTAAAAGTACAAAAAAGGTAAAAAGCATTTTTTTTACTTCTGTAATAACACAGTAAAATTAAATTAAGTCATTGTTATCAAAATTCATATTAACATTCATGAAAAAGAAAGTACTACCATTCAAAAATAAAGTTAAGAAAGCAAGCCTTTCCCATTGAAATAAATATTTATTCTGCTTAAAAAACCAGCGATTATACTCATAAAAAGCAAATAGCGACGCGCCGGCGCAGTTGGTGCCACATCATAGGTACAAAAGAGAGAAACGTTTTGTTTTATTCATACAGTAGGAAAAATTTAAATTGAAAGTACTTATAAATATATAGAAATTGAATTGTTTTTTCTTCAGTTGCCGGCATTAAATTATTTGGCTCTCAAAACTATTTTGTCTACTTTTTTAAAAGTAATAAGAAATCTACGATCGTTATGGTAATACAAAGTATATAACCGAGCTCATTGTGTTTACAAAAGAGAGAAATAAATAGCAGGTGATTGCAATGTAACACCCATTAGTTCCATATGCCACTTTCCTAATGCATATTTCATAATAAAATAAAACAATAAATGTGAAAACTAGTCTGAAAATTCTCATTTTTCTTTCCAATTACAAGTTCGTTGATTTCCTGCGTTTCAAAAATTGCAGTTAGATTCGTGAATTGCAATAGAAAACGTATTAGGCATTCTGAATAATCCATTTTTTTTTAATAGAAATTTTCATAATGACTTCAATGAAAGACATTTTTTCTCGATGTAATTAATATACAAGTATTCTGAATCGATAATAGCTATCGTTTTAAATTGCAAACTATAGATATGAAATACTTTTATTTCGCAAACCGTTTAAGATCTTACACTCTGGTGTTTAGCAACAAAAACAAATGGTAACGCAACACAATGTTTATGAAAAGGGGAGATAAAAGTTTACCTTCTCCCTTGTTTACCTTTCTATCTCACATGCGAACTCATCTATTGGTTGAAGGAGAGCAATGTATTGTTCTAGGGAGATACTTAGGTTGTGTGTATGAAAGAATCGAATGTGGAGAAGAAATTGTTTTGTCCATTGATTTGCATAAACTAAATTCCAACTTTGTGCACAAGCAAAAAACCTTTTTTCCACGTTCACAAAACTCGTAATAATTTTTCTCTTTATATTTTTCCCATAAGCTTATTATTTTTCTTGCGTTTTCCTTGGGGAAATAGGACAGTTTTCTCTATGTAAATGAGATATTTCTTTTGTAGGAGATGTGAAAGATGGGAACAAAGCGGGGATAGGATTATTTTTTGTTTGTTTACATTCTTTTCTTGAAGCTCATTTCTTTTATCTTGTTTGTGAGAGATTTTTACGCTAAACAAGCTCCAGGTTCCAGGTTTTCAATTTTAAATCTTTGTCATTTTATTTTTACGCATACGAAGTTTTTCTTATTTATTTGATAGCTGTATATTTTATACTATTCATGTAGGTGCTGGGATAATTTTGAAAAATATTGGAATCACAGTAAAGATATGTATGTAAATAAATGTGATATTATGATATTTAATGTCACTTAGATAAGAAAATGTATATAAAATTGTTTTAAGAATAGCATTACAATAAAAAATTATTTAAGTACAGTATTTTGACAAAAAAGGAACATAGAATGAACAATTTTCAAAATATTGTCTTTTAGTGAAAAATGCTTCTATTATAATAATATTTTGCCTGTATATAGCTCAGACCTCTGTATAGAGTCTCAACTGGAATTTTCGAAATATAGAACAAATGGTTTTATCGATGTTTTACGACAACAGAGAGGGGAGAAATTTTAAGAAAATACGCCGATAATTATTTCAAATGGTTGTAACTCTGAAAATAATTTGAATTTTTCAAAACTCATAGTTGAGCCTCTGTACAGAGGTCTGAGCTATATACAGGCAAAATATTAATACAATAGAAGCATTTTTTACAAAAGGAGAACATTTGGAAAAAAGGTTATTCTAAGTTATTTTTTTGCCAAAATATTGTATTTAAATAATTTTTTTTGTCATAATGTCCTTATAAGACAATTGTATACATTTATTCTAATCTAAATGACACTAAATATCATGAGAAAATTATCCATTTGTGAGCTTTTTTAAAATCATGGTTCCGAACGTAGTCGGATACCTTAAGAGGTTTTTTTACGATTGTAATTTTCATCGCATATTTTCTCTATATCTTTCCGTTTCCTAATGTATTATGTATTGAATTTACGTTTTTCTGTATATTGTATATTTTTCTATATGTAAGATGCAAATATGTTGAATTTTAAATAAGTGCTAGTTATTGATTGTCTTCTTATAAGCAGGGAGGTGTGACCCTCCTCTTTCTCGAAAGCAGATGATAACTCTCTTGAAAGATCCTTCTAGCAGCATGATTCATTCGGAATGAATCGATCACTGAGTTCTCGAGAGTGAGTGAATATTAACGTCGCACTATTCAGCTACTCGAGGGCTTTTGGCAGTGGACCTTGAAACTTTGAACCATGGTCAAGTGACGAGGACGACACCTGAGTTGGCCCCTTTTTTTTCTAACTTCCACATCACAACAACAGGAGGACGTTTGAGCTCTCGAAAGATTTAACGTGCAACGCGCCTCCACACAGCGGATCTTCAGCGGTACTAGGCTTGAACTCGTTACACGCAGACCTCGAGTCCGTTCCCTTAACCACTAGGCTACCCGACCACACAGTTCTCGAAATCTTCACTCTATAAATCATATTTGTTGTTCTCTCAACCCCTTAAGCGGTCACTTTCTTGCCCAAAATGTTCCAAAAAAGGCACACACTAAAAAAGAATTTCTTTCATACTTACAAAAAATTTCATGTTCGTACCTTTTTTTCAAACGGTTAAGGATTTTGTGACTGTTTTTGATATATATATGCACACTCAATTTGAAGCATGGTGTAATACTAAATCTTACATTGCAATAGGACAAAAATAGTTTCGGCTTTTTTGGATTATCTTTCCATTTTAATTTCTTCTCAAACAATAAATTACGCATTGCCTTGCCAATCCCTGTTCTATATCGAATTTTTTTTAAGAATCTAAATTCCTGCCTTCACACACACAATGAAAAATTCCCACCTTCACCACAAAGAAAATCCCGTATGAGAAGTATCGCAGTACCATGAAAAAACTGCATCTCATAAAAACCCTAGCAATAATAATCTCACTATAAGAATGAAAAATACGTGCTGTACGGACAAACCGGTTGCTGTCAGCTTTCGGTAGCTTGTACGGGGTTTTCCCCGTACAAGCTACCGAAAGCTTTTTTTTTATGATACGGTTTTCGTACATTTATGTTTTATGCATGAGAAGTTACTAATTCTAATATTAACCAATATATATATATATATATATAGTGCCATTATTTAAATCCTTATTATGAAATTAACCCGGTATAAACTGAAGAATCGCGATTGAAGATAAATTAGCCGTAATTTTGAATTTAAATATTGATATTTGTTTAAAATACTTGAAAAGGAAAGAATAAGAATAGAAGAAAGATGGGATATGCATGGAATTTTGTCTTATTTTCACTGCCCACTAGATAGAGAAATCGATAGAAGTTTCCACCTGGAAGATGATTTTAAAATGTTTAAGTTTAAAAGTAAAAACTTTAAACCGTATTCCCCTCGGAAGAAGAAGCTCGAGATAAATCCATTATCAGAATCGATTGTGGATTCGTCTGTTTACATCTCCCCATAGAAGTTCCGAAAAATGTTGAAACTCATAATTCTATTTTAGAATTCATGGTAATCAAACAAATGTGTTTATTTGAAGACGATAAATAATAAAGTATAGTAAATAACATAAAAATATAGCTGAAATCATTGAATTATTTATTTGTTTTAACATGAATAGTTGAATTTTAATAATGCAAACATTGCTCAAATTTTGGTGTTTATTGCAGTTTTAACCAAACATCATAAAGTATTCTGAAAGAAATATTTTAAAGTATTTCATTGCGCCTTTTTTGATCGGCTTGGCTCTCGTATAAATTATTATGCTTCTGTTTTCCTTATTTTTCCACTTGAAATACAAATACTTGATTTCACCTCAGTCATACTATTGAAACTATTTTATTGATATTCTTTATTACTTGAAAAATAAATTATGCAATTGCAATGTATAATGTAACAAAATAAATAAGAAATTTATAAATACGTATAAAGACTACTAAAAGTTCATTGAGATATGTACTGATTTACCTGAAATACATATATTCATCTAAACATAAGTTGCACTTGATTTTTTCACGTAACTTAAAATATGCATATTGCTACCAGTTAAAGTTATTTTTTGATAAAGTATGACTTATTTTTCATTAGACTTTTCTTGATAACTCATGTCCCTCAACATACAAACATTCGGAGATACAAACACAAATTCTATATTAAAAATTTTAAAATGTGTTCCTTGAAATTGTGCAATTACTGAGAGTAATTTCGGTCACAAACAAAAGTCATTAATCACTGATAAAATACATTTATACATGATAGAAGTTTTTATTATTAATGCACTGCTAGTTATTAAAATTGTAACTCCATGAAGAAGATATTAGACAAACGTCAAATACGTATAAAAGGAAAAAGATACGCATACATGCAAATGATTAGCAAACGTTGAAGGAGTGTGAAATAGCATCTCTCACAAACTCTGTATGAAAGAAAAGTTAAGCATCGGGTTTCTTATTAGAAAATTACATTTGAGTATTGGTTATTTGTGAGAAAGTCATAGCTCTCTTTTGAGAAAGAAAGCTTCAGGCTACAAGTTTGTGTCATGAATTCGATAGCGGGAGGATCGGGGCCTATCGTGATTGAAATATATTGTTCCATGATGTTGCTACTCGCGTTGATCGAAATCCAACAATTATTATGCTAATACGGAATCGATGGATTCTGGAGGGTCTTACAGAACTTCATGCAGAATCTCATGTGCCTCTCGTGACTAATTCTATGATTAGCTATCATATCAGATACAATTAATTGGACAACATATATTCTATGCGTAACATGCATTAGTATTCATCCAGACTCTTTTAAGATTCTAAATAGATCAGTCTACAAGAGTGTGTAGAGTGGAAAATATATAAAATATATTATAGTTATATATATGTGTACAGTCGGACCTCCATATAATGAAGTTACTAAATCCCGGAAAAAGTTCGTTATATGGAAAATTCGTTCTATAGAGGTTTATCTTTTAATATACTTTATAAACCACATAAAACAAATTTTAAATTCATAAACACTATATATCAAAAAAAGTAATTATTCACACTTTTTTAAAATTAATATATGTTTATTTTATATATCTTACAGATAAAAACAGAAAGAAAGAAATAAAAACTGCAAGGGGGGAAAACAAGAAAAAAAATTGCGAAGAATTCACTGTGTTTTCAATACTAAGAAAATAATTTTATACTAAAATTAATGAATTTTAAGGACATTTTTTATAATTTAAAGCACACAAGGAAAATTACGCATTCATTATTTTATAATTAGAACTCGGGGACGCGGGACAACTCCACTGAGGGTGAAAGAGGATATCGAAGATGTCTCTAGTGAACTGGGCAATGGGGGTTAAAGGTTGCACTTCTAGAATGAAACCTCCAGTACTCTATTGCTCTCGGTGAATTAGGATCTAATAAAACCAGTTTAAGATTTATGACCACCATAAAATGTGTTAAAGATAACTTGAAATTTTTTCAGAAATACTTTAAAAAAAGGGAGAGCAAAAATTAAATCACAAAAAAAAAAAAAAAAAAGATTTCGTTATACAGAAAATGCACTTCGCTATAGAGAGGTTATGTTACGAAGAAAAAAGTGAAATGTTCAAGGTTCCAGGAAAAAGTTCGTTATATAGAAAAATTCGCAATATAGAGGTTCGTTATATAGAGGTTCGACTGTATTTCACACACCGGGATACATATGATTTTCACACTGCAATACACTTATAGTCAATAAAGGATGTGCTATCAGGAATGGTGGTGTAATGCAATATTAAAAAAAGAAAATAGTTTTACTTGTGAATGATCTTTGCCTTAGAACAGCGTACTATGAAGAAGAACGATGATATAGCAATTGGGAAGAGAGAAAGGCCAGAGACTATATATATATATATAAAACCATTCTTTTCCAACATTATTTTTACACCATACACAAATAAATATAAGCAAGTAATAATATGCATAACCAATGTCAAATTTTTACTTCTCCTTTAGCAAAAATCTGCATTAGAATATTGAAAAAATTATTAAAATCATATTGCTTAATTTTGTTTTGTGAACCTCGCAAAGCACTGAGCTCTGTCTGAAAATAAACTCGCGACACTTATATCTGTAGAATTTTTACGTTATCATCTGTACTACTTTTACGAAAAAAAGAGTTGAAGCCCAAAAATTGTGAAACGTGGTTATCTCTTTAATAAAGAGTGTAATTATAAACAATTATTTATTCTTCTATTTTTATAGTGATGTGTTACATTTTAAATTTAACATTATTTCAGTATAAGTTTCTTTACTTTGACTAGATTTAATTATTTGTTGTACTTAATAATTCTAATTTATGCATACTGTAATAGAGTACAATACATTTATTTTGAACACTTTTAAAAAGTTAGGAATATTTAGAAGTGTTTTTTTTTTGGTTTTATTTTTAATTCAGTCTAAAAACAGAAGACACATATAACTTAATACAATTACTTAATAAATTTGAGTTAATTATAATTACTTCATGATCAGTGCAAAATTAATTTAATATATTTATTAGAGGAAATATATATAAGAGGTTACACAGTCATAGATTTTAAGAAAATAATTAGTTTTTCTGCTAACACGAAAATAATACATTCTTTTAATTCAGTAGAAAAACATGATGTACAAGTTTATGTAATTGCTTCACTTTTAGTACAAACTTCATTATTTTGTCTAAAAGTGTATTTTTGTTTTTCTATGATATTTTTCGCACTTTTTTATTTTATATATTTTTTTCCTTCTTGATTATTTTACAGCTCAATACGTTTTGTAGTGTGAATACCAGTAACAAAATGTTTCATTGCAGATGAAGAATTAGAATGACACATCTTGAAAATGTGCATACACCGACAATATAATTATTCTTTGTTGAATAAATTATGAAATTGTTAAAAAATTTGCCATTTTGCAGTTTTATTGATCTAAAAAAAAGGGTTAAAAAAGCCCTCTTAATTTTACTTATTTTTAGTTGAATTCTCTGAATTTCTTCGAACTTTGGTTACATTATTACCAAATAACGATTAAATTAATGGGTTATTCTTTAAAAATAGTTTTCTTAAAAATGTTGGAGTAAAATTTGGAAACTATACATCCCAGTTATCATACAAGTTCATTGTAAGTACAACACTAAATGAAATATGCTACGTAGAGTTCTTACTTAAGGGGTGAAATAAAATTGGTCATAATTTTTGAAAACCTTTTTAACAAATAGTAGTCTTTTTTCCAAACTCAATGGTGCAACTGCCCATGAGAGTCAAGACCAACTGTGCTCATCTCAGTTCTCATGACCTTGGAGACTTGGTCCGTATGACACGAAACTCCCAGTGTGGGTGCACTACTATCCATAAAAATTTGGAATGCAGTAAAAGGATCTTGGAAAATGTTTGTGAAGGATTTACTTAATTCAGATTATTTGCTTCTTTATTCCTCCCCCACCTCCAAAGATATCTTATACGTACGAAAACGTATGGAAAACTGTTGGCATTGGGTTGCTACTAGCGTAACTTTTATTTGGCAGTTAAAGGACTTATTATAAACCATACAAATTATCAAGATAAGTGTTTTATATATACTTTTTGTATATAATTTTATATATGACAATCCCATGGGATCATTGGTAATTATAAACGTTCTTAACTTAGTATTGTTAAATTAATTATATAATTCATTGAGTAGCACTGATACATTTATAAGTGTAATATACCAGTGTAAATGTGTGTTTTACTTTTTATTGTGTTAGATTGTGTTTTTTGTTTGTTTAATTTCAGTAAATTAATTTTTTTTCCAAATAATCTTATGTTTTCGACTTTTCAATATGCTCGCGCCCCCCTCGTAGAGTTGTAACCCCCCCCAAGAGGGGCGCGCCACACAGTTTGAGAAACGCTGCTATAAAGGGTAACAGAACTGGAAATTAGTACCTATCTTATCTAGAAAATGTTGCTAAGCCAATAATGGAAGATAGGTTTCCAAAGGGTGACGAAATATATATCAGGACGATAATACTACTCCCGATCACACCCAAACTGTACAGACCTGGTTTAATTATAACCATGGTGTATTTCATCATCTGAAATGGTACCAAAATGTCCCGATATTATTGAAATCTAAAATCTGTGAGATAAATTGGAAAGGCATTTAAGAGAGTCGAATAGCTTTCTAACAAATGTTAAAGATCTAGAAATATCATTTCATAAAGCATGGTCTGAAATCACTGTAGAGACATGTCAAATGCTTATTACATCAGTACCACGACGAGTTAATGCTCTATACAAAGCAAAAGGCGAAAGTCTCAAATATTAGATGAGGTGACAAGTCATTTGGCTAGTATGCTTACGGTAATCCTATCAATGCTGGTATTTTGTGGAAGTTTAGAGAATAAGGTGCCAGTTCAGTTGATGTCTTCCTCGTTTATTGACCATATTTCAAAAATATAAGGTCAGTCGCCAATACTTCCTTTTTGCAGTTTTCCTCTGTAAGACGTTAATAAAGCAATCAATAAATCCGATAATGACAATCAACAGTTAATTTCGCACAGACTCCTTTAGTTCCATTGTGTCTAAATATGTATTGTTTGCAGAGGTTTTATTGTATTTTCTAAAGATATAGTTTATGATAAAATTATCAATAAATTTCAATATATTCTATGTAAAATATTACTAGTTTTATTTTGCGATTTTTCTAATAATAAATTTATAAAGTGATATATTTCAAATTTATGCTTTAAAAAAAGAAAGTTAAATTCATAACAAAATATATATACTGTACATATACGAGCAATCTAATATATGTTCTCTATACATTCGTTACGCACTAAACACTACAGAAATATAAAGTATAAGCAAAATGAAGAAAAAGTATAGATTTAAAAATATCGTAAGGTGTGTTTTACAGCCTTTCGGAAAGATATTCTTTCCTGATGGTAAAAAAGCTACAAATAAAAATTGAGGTTGTTCATGTTAAACTCAGAAAAGGGAAGAAAACGAAGAAATCGATATCGGAAAAGACTTTAATTTCCACAAGAAATCCCGGAAAGGCAACACAAATTTACTTATATTCTGGATTTAGCTTAATTCCAAATGCCTCCAAAGTTAAATTGCTGAATGAAGTTAGAATGTCTTTAAAAGATTTGACAAGTAATCAACAAAATAAAAAAATACAGTCCAACAGAAGGCGAGAGTGAAAAAGAACTTTCTCCTCAATTTGAATTATACAAATTCAACAGGAAATATGACACATTACATATTACCATAAACATAGTTTATCATTATCATTATGAATTAAAAATAAAAATGCCTGATTTTTTTAAATTCCAGATACTACATTAACAGTACCGGGAATCTCGGGCACTGCACTTGGCTCCCAAATGTCACGCCCCAGTATTATAAGGGGTAATTTTTTTTTAGAGCATCTGATTTTTTTATACCGAATAAATATCGGGAGAAATTTATTTCCACTTCATCTCTTAGTTTTTTGTACATTGGTAATAATTTATGTACCCAAATCATCAAAATAACTTATCAGTTAAAGAGTTAAATAACATTTTTTTATATATGTCATGTCATGAGTTTATTTTAAACATAAAAACCATCCAAATTCAAATATTTCTATATAAAGCTCAAAGAAACAAATTATCTAAGGGAAAAAAACCCTTTTTCTGTGTTACAGGTAAATCATAGACAAAAAGTGCGAAGCGAACATTTCAAAAAAGAGTCAAGTTGATTTAGAGCACATTTTATGAATATTTTAACAAACTCAAAAAGATGAACTTTGATTTAGATTTTTTTCTTATAATGTAACAACGCTCTAATTAACACGCAATTCATAATTAATCATCTGATGAAAACATAAAATACATTCGATGAATAAAGTTTTATTCACTAAAAAGAATTTCAGAATTTCAAAAATGATACAAGTTTTGTATATGTGGTCTAAAAAAGTTATGAGACACACCCCTATAAAAAAAATCATTATTTTACAAACTTTACGAATTCCAAACAAAATTACCATCATTATATTAGTACTACATTAAATTTTACCCTGCTAGGAAATTATAAGCGATGATTTAAAAAGAAAATTGAAAATTTCCATAGAAATAAGATTTTTTTTTCTTTTTCACGCCAAGATGAAGACTGAGCTCTCCACTAATGATTTAAAACTATTAAGCTAGTCTCTCGCCCTATAAGCATTAAGGTATTCATAAAGTCATATTCTTCAATAAATTTATTTATTTTCAGTGAGTAAAAATAATGTTAGTATGCATTTGTTCAAAGTAGGCACCCGATGCGAGAAGTTATTTTTCGACATAATGAATGGCCCACTCTTTGTCTTGTTGTTTCCTTCTTCTGGCATATACAGAAGGTCATTCATACTTTATAGAAACGATTTTATAGTTCATTTGCATTTTGATTTAAAACTGTGGCAACTTCAGAATAATAATCTGTTAAGGTTTTCTTTTGATTGGAATGTAAAATAGAAAATTTATTTTAAAAATGGCACCTAAACGTGTCATATGGCTCGAAGGTTACGTACTTACGCTTTCCAAGGAGAAATATTCGTATCAATAAATTAAAATGATGTGTAAAAATCTTGATTATTGTATTTCAATCAAAGGTATTTATAATATATCGAATTTCAAAGGGGAAAAGCGTCTAGCAGAAAGTTAAAAGGAAAACACATGAACCTGAAACTTCATCCAAGAACTGTTTAAGCGTAGGCAACTATCAAGAAAGTGAAGTCTTTGATCTTAAAAGAAAATCCACCCACTGAAAGATTCATTGCATCGGAACAAAGCATGTCTTCCGGAACTGTAATTAAAATCATTCATAAGGATTTAAAGTTAAGACACAGATGTTTCAGCCTAAAGTTCCTCTCCTTTTTAAAAATATATTGCTGAAAGAAAAGAAAATTGTAGAAAATTATGTAAAAAAACCTAGCTGCTGAAAAATGTAAATTTGTGGTAACACTCGAGATGAGGTATTGTCATATTTAAGTGACTGTTGTAAAAGAAGATTAATTTATGTTACTCAACTGACAGGAATGACTGTACGAAAAGCTTCGTCAGTGAACAGTAAACTTTTTAAAGAGATTCATGATAGTTGCATGATTTTCTAAACACGGCAAATTAAAAATCGAAAAAATCTCAAGTAAAACCAAAATTAATTCACCTTACTATCAGCAGAATATTTTAGAACTAAGTTTTGAAGAAGGAATTCTTACTTTATATAGAAAGGACATTGATAAAGCTGAGGCTCTGGTCAAAAGGCTCTGGTCACACTTCTAAGTCAATAGCCACTTATTTAGCAAAAAAAAAAAAAAAAATTAAAAAAAAAAAATCAGAAACAAGAATAAAGTGCATCCCATTTGATGAAATACGTGTAAAATCACCGTAAGTCTCTACAATGGGCTTTTGTGCTTTCAGTTTATTATATAAAACGAGCTTTAGGAAAATGGCATCCAAGCATACTGAATGGA
>BMAV01012670.1:215189-242730 GCA_019973955.1 Trichonephila inaurata madagascariensis
TTTTTTAAAAAAAAGTAATACATATGAAACTAATTTACTCTATTTAACTAATTTTATTTAAATAAGGTTATAATTAAACTGCTATGATAATCAAGATATTAAGTAAACTGTGTAAAAAATAGCAAAAGAAATGGAAATAATAACTGGGTGAGCCATTATGAGAAGAATGTGACTGAGTCCTCATTAACTTCTCACCGTAAAGTAACAGAAGAGCTATTCGCGATGGACCTCGTACTTTTGTATCGTGGTCAAGTGATGAGAATCCACTTTCCTGATTTCCGTTCGACACTAAAGGAAAGATTTTGAGCCAAAACAGGTTTAACCTTTTCACGAAGACGTACTGATCAACGGAAAACTTTGTAGAGACGGGAGTGTCACATATGCAGCCACCTCAAATGTCACAGGCAGTCGAGAGATGCACTGGCATGAATCGGGTAATAGACGAAGGAGCCATGGCGTTGTTTGGTGAAAAATATGGTGATCAGGTTAGAGTTGTAAATATTGGTGATTCGAAAGAACTATGTGGTGGCACGCACGTTGAACATACTGGAGAAATTGGTCTATTTAAGATAGTAACAGAAAGTTCTGTTGCTTTTGGAGTAAGGAGAATTGAAGCTTTAACTGGTCAGGAAACAATCAATTATGTACGTGATAATGAAATTAACTTTAAAAAAGTTGCAGAATTCGTAAAAGTGCCAGTAAGTGAAATAACAAGCAGATTAAGTGTTTTAAGTCAAGAACACAAAAAATCCGAAACCAAAAGTGAATCACGTTTCTTATTTATTCTACAGAATTGGTTGTCCTCACGTAGAAGTGCATTGAATGGCCTACCGCCTAATAAGGGGGGATGAGACTGGTGCATATATGACACATTCGTTACGAAAGGATTAAAGTGTATTAGCCCCTCAGCATGGTGGGTCTGTAGTAGCATCAGGACTAGAATTAATTTGTTTGACCCTTTATCGACTGCATTATGATTTACTGCATTTTTTTAGTGCAATATTTTTTTTGAATCACTGCATTGAAAATAAAGGTATATAAATAAACAAAATACTCAACTTTGGGAAATTTAATTAGTTAGAGCTAATTAATTAATTAAAGATATTCAACTGTAAAATTAATTATACACACTGTTCACTTAAAAAATAAATAATCAAATCGTTTCATAAGGTCTTCATTAACATACAAAAAAAATAAGACTCTTGCCTTTTGACATTAACTATTTTTTCGGAAGAAAAATGACAATCTTCGCCAATCCACTGAAAATGCCATCAGCTAAAAACGCAATTTCTACCATAAAACTATTCGCCTTTCTTACTAAAATACTCATCATAGAACCCGTGCGGCCATATATCTTGGAAGAGGGGATTTAAAAGAATATTCTTGCTAAGTATCGGCAGAGTATTCGTAAAAAGGGTTACTCTATGTAATTTTAAAGTGAGTGGTACTTATAAGTACCGTCGGTAGATAAAAGGGTTAAATCTCTTTTAAGAAACATTTAATGATGTGATTGAACAAAAACAAACAAAATTTTAAAAGAATATAATTCAGAATTTTTTTATTACAAAAACCCTCCTGTGAAAAAATGAAAGAAAAATTTCTGAAGTGCGATCATGTCAAAAAATATTTAAAATTTAAGCTGCGCAGGAGCGGGATTCGAACCCACGTTCGCGAATGCGAATCAGATAACACCAGGAAGGCGCATTCTGTAGTTCTCAGTGTATTTTCCGGAAACGGATTGACTGCAGAGTGTGTGCACGTAGTCGCCTTGAGAGACTTACGTGAATATACTCATGCTTTTATCAACAGTACAATTAGCTGTGCCTCAGAT
The DNA here is from genome assembly GCA_019973955.1 of Trichonephila inaurata madagascariensis. Taxonomy (NCBI): domain Eukaryota; kingdom Metazoa; phylum Arthropoda; class Arachnida; order Araneae; family Nephilidae; genus Trichonephila; species Trichonephila inaurata. Next base: position 217,021 of record BMAV01012670.1, read on the forward strand.
AACAATCAGCGACGTGACTTTCACGGGGCTCGTGACTAGACTCAGTAGGGCACAGCTACCAAACAGAAAGAGGCAATATACTTCTCTTCTAATAATTGTAAACATAAGGATTTCGTGGTTTAAGCACGCAATAGTAAACCTGCAACAACAAACTCCGGAAAAACGCGCCTCCACATGTGGGTCTGATGCCATAACCACTCGGCCATCCTGCTCGCGTTGGAATTCTATCACTTTGTGTATATGATTGTTTCAAGCAAAGTTACATTTTTGTTTTGAAAGGTCACACGTTGCAAAATGTTTATAAAAAGACAGATTGGGTTTAATTTACTTTGATTTGTGCACAACAGTAAAATCATAGATTGCAATAACTTTACAACCAAATTGTTAATCTTTTGAGTCATGTTTTCAAAAGAAAGTTGAAAATGATAATGTATTAATCAATAAATATGCTACTTTTTTAAGATGAAAAATAGTCTTAACAAAACGTGTATTAAAATGAATTTCATAGGAGAAGAAAATTACATTTACTTGAAGATAAAAAAAAAAAAGTACCTCTAATTTTCGTAATTCCTGACAAAAATTTCCTCATTTATCAAGATTCATCAGCTATGGAAGACAAACTATAAGAAAAACTGATAACAAAAATTTTGTATTTCAAAACATGATAATGCTTATAGGAGTTTAAAATTTACATGTGCGACTAGAGTGATATTCAATTATGTGTTTCCAAACGTGAATCAGAGAAATAACACAAATCAACCAATCCCCACTTAGTCTAAAATAACAGTTTCATAGAAGATTTTAGCAGACTTTACAATATATCCCTACATGAATTAATTAAAAATAATTATATGCTTGTAATGGATTATTTTCAAGCATTACTTTAACTGGGCTGACTTGGATTGACAAAATTCAGCAATAGTGGAACAATGGTTGGGCGCAATTTACTGTTTCACAGTAAACCACGCTTAAATTTAAATACTTTAAGGCTGTCCTTACCCAATATCCAAGGGTCTGAACTAAACGCAGAACACATATTCAGATCCAAAAAATGTGTCAATTTTTGTGAAAGTTTGCATTTTAATTCATATATTTGTTTATAATATAGCATTTTTAAAATTTCCTAAAGTTCCATAAGCAAATAATTACTCATTTTAGGCAACACACACAGTACCCCTTTTGAAAAAAAAAAACTTCTTGGAGACAGTAACAGTAAAACTAATTAATGTTTTATATTCAGATTATATAATTAAATTGATGCTGAAAATAAAATGACAGTTTGTCAAGCTATTATTTCACAATTTAAAAAATTAATTTTTTTTTACTTTTATAAAATGCTAGATTTTTAAAATTATTTTAAGTGATTTATGTGTTTTTAAGATGATTGGAAACAAAAGTTAGTGTGGCATTGTATGAAAATCTGCTTTCTCTTGTTTTCATAATTATTTTTATAGCTAAACCTGGGGAAAAAAAGATATTTTTTAAAAAATTAAATTTAAGATTTTTTAAAACAAATAACTACAGCTCTCAGACCTAATTCCATACAAATGTTTACTCTTTGGGAATTTCTACAAAAAATTTCAAGACTATCTTAAGTAGAAAATAAAACCTTAGAGATTAGAAAATATTTATATCTTCAAAATTGAAAGTCTGAGAAAGACATTTAAAGTCTCTAAAGGCATAAAACAAAAATTAATGATACCTGTAAAGCTCTAATTTTTGATATATTATTTTCCACCTTTTGTGTCCTATATTAAAACACTACTTTCCCTTGTTATGACTGAAAACATTTTTTTTTAATTTCAAAATATGATTTTACATAATGCTGAAAGCATTTGTTACAACGACAGGTTGTTCAGCTTTATTTTAACCTAATACTTTCATAAAATTTCTAAATAAAAGTTATTAATACACAAACTAAAAATGATACAACTAAAGTCAGAAATCCCCAAGTTTGTAAATAATATTTAATTTTTTCTCAATTTGAAATCGGGGAAGCTTAGCAAGTGTAAGTTTTCGCTGCGTGACTTTAAAATACAGTTATATAGTAATGCAATATATTTACTATAATGTAGCTTGGTATACATCATGGAAATATTCAGTTCTTTCTGTAATATTTGTATTCTAATGTCTCATTGTAGTATCAGTTGAAGGATGAATTTTAGATTTATCATTTACAGACGTATTCCGTATCTTCCAAATATTATTTCTCATGGGAACCTGAGTACGATTTGGCCGTGGCATTTTCTCAATACGAAAAATGGATTACAGCAAAGTAAAAAGCTTCAAAGTTATGCACTCTGTGTGAGATAGAGAGACAAAAAATACATGCACACACAGAAAAGAAAGAACTACTATCACGAAGCATGACACATGGAGACGAGATAAGCAGAGGATTACGAATTCAGAAGAAAAGGTTGTTTTATTAAGAAGATATGGCTATAGAAAAAGTTACAAATCAGTAGGTAGTAAATCCAAATCTGTTAGCTATACAAACCAAAACACCACGGGGAATCGAATCAATGAAGTCACTTATGACCCCCTGCGAAAGATCATGTCATAACTTTTTATACAAATCAGTTATATAATTTACGAGTATTCCGGGATAGCTGTAGCTGCCATCCAATCAGGTCCCAGATGGGCTCTATTGACGAGAGGTCTGGTGACATCGGGGGCCATGGAAGTACGTCATATCCTTAAGGGCATTACTGGAAGAGTCGCAAAGTATGCGGAGTAGCATTGTCTTGCTGATAAATGACACTTAGGTGACATGATAGCAAAGGCAGGAACAACTCATGTTAAAATTTCACCCATGTAACTGCGTGCCTTTAAAATGCTTTGAAGAACAACTAGAGATGACTGAGGGTCCCAACAAATTTCTCCCGACCCTGTCATACCTTGCGTAATCGCCGTATGACTCTGAACAACAAATACCAGGCCTGGCCGCCTCCACACGTGTATACGCTTGTTATCAGCATTGAGACTGAATTAGGATTCATTGCTGAAGATCACACGCATCCATTCGGTCACTCTACAGCTTACTTGAGGTCTGAAAAAATCAGATCTGAGCGGCCTGTGATGGGTCAGTAGTCATGATCATCCACTCCTTTTACCTGCGTCAGCCCATCGTCTCCGAATGGTTTCCATTGATACCCCCGGATTTCTGGAAGGTGGTAAATGGAGTCGAATTGATTCTAGCGGCGTGGTTGGTGAGGACGTCGCCACTCATATGACTGCTCAATCGCCGAGTGTATTTCTGTTCGTGGGACGCTCTGATTCTCCACGGCGGTAGACTATCCCTTCTGTGATCCATTGTTTCCAACACCGAGCAACTGCCATATCGCTCTCACCAAAGTGGGGGCCAATACGCCTGTTCGACCAACTTGCTTCTTTGAGGCCTACTATATTCCCACTCTCAAAGTCCAACAAATGTTCGTAATGTCGCAGGTTAAGTCTCCGAAGCATCTCCAGTCAAAATACCTTCCATCCAAGTCCACAGATTTGTTTGAAGAATCTCATACCACGAGGAATTGTGCTTTCCAACTCTCCCAGTAGCGCAGCTTATCCTTGTCTCGTTGGCGTCGAAATTGTAATCATTTGCATATCTCTTACGAAACTACATTCCTGCCAAGTTTAGTGATAGTAGCTGATTTTCTTCTGGGTGCATATATTTTTTGTGACAGTGTATTAACTATGTGCAAAAATAAATACTGGTCTTAGTTAATCTTAATTAAGTGATTAATCTTAATTACCAATATTAATTAAGTAACTAAGAGAGAACTCAAAACATTTGAAGCATAAGCAAACAAAAATGATTTTAATAGCGAAAATTGCAGTTAATGGATATTTTCACACTGGAAAAATGGATTGTGTTCAAAAATATTTTTAATGAATTCAATTTACAAACTCAAAAATGCTTCAAAATGAAACCGAAGTTAAATCCAGTCTCAGAAAAATCAAACATCTTAAAAACTAATTGATTTTCTGATTTAGAAATTTTAGGGCAAGTTTTTTATATGCACTCATGTCCATAAATTAAGGAAAATGCAAGTTCAGGCAAAGAAAGAGTCAGAAACAATACAAACGCGACTTATTTGTAAAGCCTTTTTTACTAAACAAAAGGAAAAGAGCAAAAAAAAAAAAAAATGCTATATGTTTGATATCATTAATAAAAACTGCAATTTTTGCTCCCTGGAGCAAATCTCTTCCCCCCCATTTACAAAAGCCAATATTACATGCTTGGTATGATGGTTAATACGTAGTATATCTCCCAGACGATACAATAGAGTCCGTACAACACCTAGGCTTGCTGAGTATCAAATTATCAATCTAACCTGTGGGAATATTACACCACTCATCAAGCAATGCTCTCCGAAGTATCAGTAGACATGTAGGAGGTGGTTGATGGGCAGCAACTCTTCGTCCAAGCATGTCCTTCACATGCTCTACTGGATTCAAGTCCGGTGAGAATGCTGGCTAGTCCATACGGGGGATATCCTCCGATTGAAGGCATTCGTTTATGATGTTTCCATGCTGAGCATGGGCGTTGTCATCCATAAGCACAAATTCTGTGCCCATGGCGCCCCGAAACAAACGTACATATTGTTTAAGAATGACGTACTGATATATTTGGCCTGTTATTGTTCCAGTTTTAACATATAGGTCAGTTTTGAACCCAGAATAATTCCCTCTTCCAAACGAACAATCCCACACCCCCGAAACGGTGTCGTTCAGTGATGTTGTCTGGGTGGTAACAGGTACATGGTGCTCTCCATATGAAAGTCCGGAGAGAATCAGATTGCAAACTAAACCCGGAATCGTCGGAAAATATCACACATGCCCACTGTTGCAATGTCCACAATACATGCACTCTACTCCAGGCTATCCGCAGGTGACAGTGAGATGCAGTAAATGGAACACATCTGACAGGTCTACGAGGATATAGATCAATCTGCCCTAAGAGTCTGTATGCGGTCTGCCTTGAAACTGTCGCAGCAGGTGCTGAAAGCTGATGAGACAGGTCTGATGTGGTTCTTCGTCTGTTTCTTTTGGCAGTAACTGCCAAATACCGGTCCTCATTCGGTGTTGTAACTCGAGGTGACCTGGGCTGTAACGTCTACTCCCATTACTATCATTTTGGAATCGTTGCCAAAGCCTGGAGATATTATTCTTGGCGATTCCAAATTCCTAGGATACTTCCAGCTGGGTACGACCACATTCCAGATGGCCGCGCGATAATTCTACGACGTAAAAAATCATCCAAATGCATCCTTTGTTTAATAACTACGCGGTTATTGCACTGAAAAGCTTATAAAGCGCTTGTGAACAATTTTACTTCTTTGTCTGTATTCCTTATATATCCCCTTCTTGCACTCTTGTCATTGAGACGTTCTATAGGTGTCATCTGGTGGTTTCCTGCAATTTTCAGATGATTTTTGAAGATGTGAGTAATCATTTTACGGGGGATATATTTATAATTTTATTTTAGAGTTCGATTTTTACGTGACTCTGAAGATTTCTACGTGGCTCTGAATTATTATGAATATGAGTGTATATGGGCCTTAGGAAAATGCAAATATTTTTTTCGATACTTTTGTCATTTTTAGGGTGTTGTTAGGACTAACACGCATAAAGGGATAAATCATTTAGTATTACTTCAAAGGTGAGAAATTGTTTTGGTTTGAGTTTCACATTGTGGAAGTGGAGGATACCGCGGAGCTGCACCTTTTTAAACTAATTGCATTAATTAGTTAACTTAGCATCTCAGAAAATATATGAAGGTACCTTGTAAAAATCAATGAATATAAGCTAAATAAAATAGTGGCAGTTTTATTAAATGTATTAATTATCTATATAAAAGCACATTTTATTTTAAAATCTGTTTAATGAGACCAATGGACCCTATCACGTGTTTCTAGAAGTTTTTTTTTAATCCGAAATGAATTGCTTGTTGAAATTTTGATCACAGCTGGCAAGTTAATGTTAGCCATATTTTATCTATAATTACTTTTGTTAATCTTCATGCAGGTAAAACTTTGCTCACAAATATATGTGGTTTGAAATCTGGAGAACACTTTCTTTCTATTTAGTTTTCTGATTGTCTTGGTGGCTTGCAAAATAACTCTTTGTAAGTCGCATGTAGCTCGGGGGCCGCAATTTACCCACCACTGTATTACGGTATAAGAGAATAATTTTGAAACATATTTTATACCATCAAAAATGTATCAACTATGATAAAAAAGATGGATGCGATAAAATATGATGCTCTCTATTGGGTAGTGAAGTCAGAAAATAATATAAACACTATAATATTTTTTGTTAAAAAATATTACAAATTAAAGTCCTATTCATTAACATTACCCGAAGATAGACCTCACCGGATTGAATTCTCGAGTTAATACACTCATGTTCAAAATTAAGGTCACAAACATAAGATCTGTGAAAACTGATGAACTATTAAGGGCGTTGCCACGAGAAATATTACGAGACATGTTACAATTTGAGAAAGAATTAGTAATATAGCAATATAGAAAAGGTTTTAATTTTGAATTAAGATAAAGGTCTTATTAAAAAGTGGGAAATCATGAATTTGACATAAAGCATTTAACTCTGGAAAAGTCTGTTTTGTATGTAGTGTGATCACTGTGAACTGCTTTGTAAGCCTCATAAGGTGCTGACATAGTGTTTATGAGGGTGTCAGCAGGTATCTGGGACAACAAAGCCCATTCTTCCAAAAGCGGGATATTTATTCCCTGGGAGGAGAGCAATGCTAAGAAATGGCTTTTTCTATACCATTTTAAACATGTTCAATAGAATTGTTATCCGGGGACTTCGAAGGTCAGTTCATATGATGAATATCAGCTCCTTCATGAAATTCATCAGCAATGTGAGTTCTGTGTGTCCACTCATTATCGTCCATAAAAATGTAGACTGGGTCCATAGCACCTTCTAGAATCTCATCCTTACAGTGCTATGAGTGGACAGTAGCCGCATCGAAAACGCACAGTGGTGTACTACTGCCCAACATTATGCCATCCCATACAAGGCTCTCTTTGCCACCAAATATGTCGATTTTTGTTAATTAGGAGGGATGGCAACGAGCTTCCCTTTCTATCCAGGTGAAGACACGGCAAGAATAACTTTGTCTGGTAAATTTTGACTCATTTCTGAAAAGAACACGCCTCCATTATTGCGGTGTCACACGACTGATGTGCTTAGCTCCACAATATCTGTTCTTTCCTGTTGGATACTGTCAAAGGGACTGGAATTCGGGTGTAAGTCAATTTTAGCAAGACAGCTGTAGACTGTTTGCCTGGAAATTCTTCTTCCAGACACAACTGCAAGGTCACGAGCAAGCTGAGGAGCCGTTGTTCACCTATGTTGTCTTGCGCTTAATGTCCATTAGTGATACTGTGCAGATGTCGATGCTCTCTGTTGACCATGGTCGACCTTCCTGATGACAGTACAATTTGTTTGGAATTAATTCCATAACTGGGATACCCCTTTCAAGCCACTTGTCATCCGGAACCAAGTCTACTTCAGAATGGTCATATTCAAACTTGTCAACGGCTCTCTATCTCAAGAAATCACCTAAATGATTATCGAGTCATTCTCACTTTAAACAGACTCATTTGTTTGTTTTAATGCATTATTCACAAAACTGGAGATTTAATTCCCATAAGCTTGAACGGTCTCATTTCAGTAATTCTGAAAAAACTAACGGTAAATAACATCTTTTCCTAAGCTGGCATTTGATACTACTCGTTCTTCAAAATATATAAAATACGAGTTATATTAGTTTTTCTTGAGGCATTTTAAAATAATGGCGGATAATGTGTCTGTAACATGAGTATACAAAGCGCAATCGTATTCTTACTCAGCAGACGTCAGAAAATCATTTTGTTTTAAGCACTAGTTTGCAAAAGCAGCAGGCGATATTTTCCCACAAATCCACGAGAAATAATCTGAGAGATATCAAATTCAGAAGTGAGAGACAGCAATTGCACTTAACTAATGCAAAAAGGAATACAATGTACATACATTGCTCAGAGGAGTAAGGAAAAAAGTGAAGAAACTATTGCACGGGAGCCATGTATGAGAATAAAATGGATAGCGCGCAAGTGTAATAAAGCTCAATATAGAAAAAAAGAAGCAAAAAACAATTGTATGGGAAATTTTATTCTTTGGAATGATATAAAGAACATGAAATGAGGCTTCAGGCCAACAATTTGGTTATATATAAATGACGAAAAACTGATTGCTTAGTATTGGTACAGAATGTTTACTATGGTGTGTGGTCCTCCTGAACTGCTTCCCCTGTAGCATAGATACCGTGAGATTATCAATGAGGCCTCTGGAATACTGTTCCACTCTTGAAGAAGGGCATTTAAGTCTTCGAGAGTAACAGGAGGCCTTGGTCTCTAAGAAACGCTTCACCCAAGTGTGTCTCAAACAATCTGGATCAGATTAAAATTAGGACAGCATGTTAGCATCTCCATATGCTGTATTGTTTTAAGTTCAAGAAAGTTTTCCACAAGGTCAGATATAATTTCTGGCATTATCCTTCATTACAGGAAAGGAATCACCAATGCCTACAGCGTAAGGGACATAGAAACTCGTTTGCATACCTTTGAGCTGTCCAATTGCTATTCCGAATGATATACAGGTCAGTACGTTCGTCTATGCTGATACCAGCCCATACTATCAAATTACCTTGTATGTAATGCAATCTTTCCTGAACGAATATTAGGTTATTTCAAGTGCCCCTTACTCGCCATAGCAAAACACGTCTACATCACACTCTAAAATGAATACAGAATCGTCGGTAAGCAGCACTTGACTCCAATCTCTTTGCATCCTTTCTCGATATTCAGTAGCCCAGTTTCTTAGAGCCGCACGATGTCTTAATGTCAACAAATACCCACTAATAGCCTAAATGCATCTAGACCATCCGCATGAGGCTCATTTTGGATTGTTTGGCTTGAGTCCTCTCACCCTGTTGCCAAAAGAAACTATCTTTGAATCCACGTCCGATTGGCTGTTCTGTCTCGAAGAGCTGTTTACATGATATATCGGTCACTATCTGCTTTGATAACCAATGGACTACCTTGCCCTGACTGACATCGAACATGCACTGTATCTTAGAATCGATTCCACAGTCTTACAATGACACTTATTGCCACTCCAACAGCATGCCAAAAGTTTGAATTTCCCCTTGAGACAACGAAAAACAACAGCTTCTATGAAATCATGATTCCTGCACTTATTTCCTTTTTCTGGTTTTTGGCTCTATGCTCGTTCATTTGCAAATGAAGTTTTCTTCTTCTACATTTTAGACAATCGATTTTTTATTTCACGTTAGTTATCAGAAGAAATATTTGCGTAATTTCGTAAAATCCATGATCTCTCCTAATTTGTTTGAGCAGTGTAGTATGGAATTGCACAAACAAAAAAATAGACTTCAATTAACTCATAGTATCATTACACACGATTGTCTGTCCAAGAGGAAGACCTACAACCAGATGTACCTTAATATAAGATGTGTCTTCTCCGTATTGCAATGGTTGCTTCACATCGTCTCTCCATACTCAGCACCATATTGTCCAACTGTTCTTGAGTTAAGAGTACACATTCTTCAATCAACAACTGTTTAAGTTGTTGGGTGTTCCTCGGAGGATGTAATCATGCCACACGGTGTCTCATCAAAGCATCCCATGCAAGTCCTACGGAATTTATATCAGGAGAGTACGCTGGCCAATCCATTCGAGTGATATCTTAACTTTCCAGTGTTGTCGCGCATAGTCATCCATAAAAACAAAGCCGATCCAATAACACCTTGGAACAGATGCACATGTAGAAGGATCATCTCATTACAGTTGTGATCTCTGATTACAGAACCTATGTGAAAAGCCTGGGAACTCAGTAAGCTCGTTCAGCATAGTGCCTCCCCAAACTCCCCTAATGGTCTCTTTCCGTGATGTTATTGGGATAAAACCATGTAACGGGTTTATCCGCGAACCTTTTACTAATCTTCTTGGGGTAAATTTATTCTTTTTAAGGCTGTCTTCGATTAATGTTAAAGAATAGGACCAGAATTTTGAACATTTTTTTCAGATATAAAATAAATGAAACATTAATATGATATTCTGGCTTCACTATTCTTTAGAGAGCAGAATTTTTTATCATACTTCTCGTTTTTAACTGAGTTTATTCATTTTTTCTGGTACAAAATGTGTTTCTCGCTATGGGCTATGCTTTCACTTATTATAACAAAAAAGAAAGTATTCATGAAATATTTTGGGCATTTTTAAAAACACTATATTGTTAACAGAGGTATGAGTAATAAAATTACAAATTTCCATAGAAATTGAGGCATTTTTTCTATCTGAAAATGTGCTTCGCGTTTAGTTCAAGCTCTCGTACTTTTACCGAAGACAGCCTTAACTGTATGTTCTATTGAAAACCTTCTCCAGAAGAAGACGAATTATTCAAATGAGTGGTTCTATTTAAGCGTTGGCATTTAGGTACGCGATGTTAGTCGACGGATATTAGCTGGATGGTCGATTATTGATAATTGGAGAAAGATTTATTTAATTGAGCTTAAGAATTATGATTGGAGGTCATACGAGTAAGAGATTTATGGTGAAATATAGCGTAAAAGTCCAGAGAGCTCCAAGAGTAAGTGGAGTAAATTATACTTATATATTAAGTAGCTTTAAGCTGTGTGATTGCTCTAATAATTAGTTACATAGTGCATTTCCTACCTTTAGTTGTGTGGTTTAAGTCAAAGAGGATAATAAATTTGAATTTAAAACTGGTTATGGCTGATCTTTACTCGAATGATCAACAACCGTTAGTCGGTTGTCACAACCGTGACCCGGCCTCTCTTCAAATCAACTGCGTTGTGTGTGTGTGTGTGAGATTCACTAAAAATCTCCGAATAAAGACTCCTCCAAATTTTATGCCTCTTTAAGCTATTCACACCTTTAAAAAAAATAATAAGATTTTAGTTTCTTGCTGAGTAAATATTTATATTCTATGATAAAACAAAACAAAACGATGTATCGTGAATGAGTTGTCCGACTGCGATAAAAATTGGTAGATGTGTGAAGATCATACATATAAAAACAAACAATTTAAACTCCTGAACAATTGAATGCTTATTTCAGAGTTTGACAGTTACAAAGGGAGGAAGTCAATAAAGTGTAGGTCCACCTCTGACCTTTATTCAAACTGCCACCCGGCATGGCATAGTTTGATAAAGTTCCACTGATAGGGCGGAATTTCATTATGGTTAAGCATAGTTTTAATTGCATCCAAAGCTGTGTTGTCAAGCTATTCGCTAACATCAGGTTATTAGGAAACAATAATTTAGATTTGGATTTCCTGATCTAAAAAAAAGCCCCTTTGATTCTACATGGCGAAATTCCAGATCACTATCTGTCCTGTTCTTTGTGATTTTAGAGTTTATAAACCTATCAGATCTTTCTTTGGTACCGAGAAAAGTTCAGTTTTTCATTTTTTTAGCATGGAAATTATTACTTTCCTTGAGTAGTTTTCTGTAGATGTTAAAAAGTAACAAAGACCCTGAATTAACTTTGATGGTAGAGGTGTACACAGTTCCAAACACAAAAGTTCAGGTGGTTTCTTAGAACTTATTTTATCAATATGTTTGAATAAGTGTGTCTTAGATTAAGCCAATTTACATAGATCCTATGTTGCGTCTCTATTTTTAAAAAACAGCAATCACACTATTATTAGTAGTAGTACTTACTGTGTAATACAGATTCACATGTGACAATATTTTCTTTGACAAACTTCTAAATCTTCTCTACTATAAACTGATAAGCTAATGTTTTTCATTTTAACAATGTAGTTCTGATAAAGATAACGTACTTGCGTGCAGAACTTAAGTAACTTTTCAGATTTTGTACTAATTCCGAAACAAATCAACTGTGTGGCATGGAATTTATACAGCAAAGGTACAATGTAGCAGGCAAAATTTAACGAAAACAAAGCAGCAGAAAAAAAATGTATACATGCATTATGGAAAAAGCAGCAGAAAGAGGCCTTATTTACAGAATGGTATTAGTAAAAGACATTGTCTGATCATGAAGAAGAACAACACAAGCCAAAATCCCTAAGTGAAGGATGTAATTTCCCGTAACTGCAAAGGTTTCTTGACATGGTCTGTTCAACCTCATTTCCAAATCATTGACAAAGAGTTGCCTCTCTTCCATTTATTTGGTGTTCTCCGGAGAATATCTTGCTGCCAGGCGTCTCCCTGATGCATTTCACAAACATTAGGTGGGAGTTAAATCAAGGGAGCACTCTGATGAATCTATTCTGCAGATATCCTCGATTTCCAGAAGATTCTCAAAAGCAGAGATCTTGCGTGGACGTGTTTTGTCTCTTCCTCGTTTTTAAGCTGCCCTGGTAGTGAGCTGTCTCCTTCCATGTGTTTACATGGCGCGACATCTCCTCTAATATTACAATGCTGATATTTGCACATACTTCCCCACTATACGGAGTTGCTTTTTCGCTGTAACAGTTTCAAAAAGCCGTTTTGCAATAGTTTCATTGCTGTACTTAAAAAAAAAAGACATTTTTTACTCAAGTTTCGCCCGCTAGTGTATGTCACGTTTTCCACATAAGCGGTAAAGATTTTTCTCTACCTTCCTCTTAGAGAACAGTCCTGTATTTCCCTTAATTTGTATGACAACCAAAGCATCGTCTCCAAACACTTGCTGAATCTTACGAATTGTTTCCTAGAAAATCACCAAACTTTTTACAACTTATATGATGCAGTACCTCTTCACAAGTCATTTAGTCATCTTTGGAAAAATAAAAATTGAAGGAACTCGTATAACAGCAACTCACTCATTTGCATGCAGGAAAGGCTGATGGACTGGAATTAATTGAAAAAATTCAAGCATGTGTATTTAGCTGCTACATCCTACCCTTCACAGTGAGTCCATTTTAGAATCTCTAATGTGTGTGTGAAAATTCAAGGTTAGTTTCTGTTTAAACAGACCTTGTATTTGGTCTGGTCTTAAACAGGCTTAGTTAGCAAAATATTTAATATTAATGATGGCGATGGTTTAATAATGAGGGGTTTATGAGATAAAAAAGACCATATTAGTTTGATAACTGCATGACTTGATGTATACTATTATGGAAGTAATTACATGTACCAATGTCATTTTACAACTTACTAATATCTTGCACTGCATTTCTCAGAGTTACAGACTTTAATGGAAGTTATGCGCTAGAAATGCAATATATATGAAGGACTAGTAGATTAAAAGTCTAACAAATGTGAAGCATTGTAAGCGAAGAGTTGAGTAACTTAGCTGTAATCTCTGAGTGATTGACAGAGCTATTTTGCCAAGGGAATGGATTGCATTTAGTATAAGAAGGCACACAAATCTGTTGGTTATATCATGTGCATGAAATTAGTTTGAGAAATTATTAAAATGTTTAGCATTAATGAGGGAAAATTTCGAAAGCAAAGTTGTTTAGAAATTGAGATTTTTAATTAAGTGGATTTGAAATGTAAATTTAAATCAAAATTAATAATAGATGTGTGTGAGAAGTTTTTGTGTAATTTTAAACTTAATTAGATCCACGTTTAGGAATTTAAGATATTAAAAATTAGAACTCTGTAGTAATGTCTTAGATTTCAAAAATCTTAACGAAATTTTTGTTGGTTAATTCGGACCCACCTACAATCCATGTTTCCTTTAAGGGGAGGAGTTGTATAGGATTCTCAAGCGTTTCCAATTAACCTCTGGGAATTCTATTTTGTTGTTTTAATCGACTTGAGAGCATCGCTTTGCAAAGGAACCATGATATATTAATTAAGATGACCTTTTTAAGGAAATCTGAAGTAAAAAAATGAAGAATGGGACTATGAGATTGAGAGCTGTAATAATGAGTAGAAGATTATTGATTTTTTTTATCAGAATCTGTGAGTTAGAAGAAAACTCTTGTGTATTAAATGTAAAACTTTTCAAGTGAAGCTGCTGTTTGGACTGCATTTAGCGTTGAAATCCACATGGGGTTGGGCCTCAAAGCTGTCTTTTAAAATTAAGTAAATCTTTATTATTTTGGTTGGGGTTTGAAGTTTATTTCGTTTTCATTGCCTGTTTACCAGGTTCAGACATTTTCATTAAATTAAACAGAAGTTGTTGAACATTTAAATGTTTGTCGATCCTTCCTCAACCAACACTATTACTATGTATGGGTCATGATAGGCTGCAAGATTCTGGTACCACTAAATGTTGCTAGTTTAGACAAACAATTGATGAATGTCACGTAAAATATATCTCAAGAGGAAATTACAAACTTGTATCACTCCTTACATCGACATATGAAAAAAAAAAGTCACCACCGAGGATAGGGTTCCCCATTACTGATTTTAAAGTTCAGCGTGAAATCTCTTAATTTATCTTATTACTTTTAAAGTGCATGGGTTTCGTTTCTTTGAGTTTACAAATGAACGTAAAGAAAGCGAATGATTTTTTTCCAAAATTTTGAAGCAAACACTTTAAATTACCTTAAGAGTTAAAGCTGGCTATATATTATTTCAATAAAAATTACGCGCTCCTCTTTTTCCCATAAGTAATTAATGAGGAAACATATTTTTTATTCTTAAAAAAATTAAGATCATACAATCTATTCACTTAAAATGCATGTAAATTCACAAAAAATCTCGTTTTTGCCGAAAAATTTACCACTTTTTATAAATTTTTGGCTGTTTCTCTTTATAATCAAAAGAACTGAAAACATATATCACATTTATTTGTTTTTATTAGTTTACTCAGATTTAGTCATTTATTTACATTGATTTATATATTTTAAGTTTTTTGCCACTTTAAGGGGAAAATTTGTATATATGTATACATTATAATAAAATTTTTTTAGAGATTTCACAAGAATTAACTGTTTGTAATTAAACCGAAAAAAAAAAAAAAACTCAAGATTTTTAAAGCAATTTTTTCAAAATAGATGAAAACTGAAACCCACACTGATTTAATTAGTACTTATTTTAATAATTAATTTATACATTTAAACTTGAATAATCAACCATTTAACTTTTTTTGCCTGTATACCGTACAGGTTAACAAAATCTTGCCATAATTAGTGTTTGCCCGTGCACTGTACGAACACTGTTATTTTCTTCTTTCTAACTTTGATTTGAACATTTTTTTTTTAATTCTTATATGAGATTATTAGTGCTAGAGTTTTTTAGAGATGCAGTTTGTTCGCGGTGCTGAAATATTTCTCATGCGGGATTTTCTTTGAAGTGAAGGTGGGGATTTTACCTTCAAAGAAGAAATTTAGATTCGTAAAAAAAATTCGATACAGAACAGGGATTGGCAAGGCAATGCGTAATTTGTTGCTTGAGAATAAATGCAAATTGAAAGATAATCCAAAGAAGCCGTTATGATCTCTGTTTCCATTGCAATTTAAAGTTTAGTATTACACCAGGCTTCAAATTATGTGTACGTATATATATAAAATCCTCAACCATTTGGAAAAGAGGTACGATCATGAAATTTGTTTGTAACTATGTGAGAAATTCACTTAAGATATTTGAAACACTATTCACACATAGCATGCAGACTGTACTTATAAAAAGTAAACATTTAGGGATTTTTGTGTTGTACAATTATGTATTAAAAAATAGTGTGGAAACACTTAAAAATTGAAAATTAAAATAAAATTCACATCCATTTTCGCATTATGTTAAGTATTATGCTTAGTTACATGCAATAAAAAAAATGTGCCTTTTCTTAAGATTCTGGTTAAAAAATGAACGCTTAAGGGGTTAAAAAAATATCAAATGCAGGATTTTATGTTGCCTTTTATCAGAGCTTAAATAAATCAAATAATTATTTTAATAACATAATTATTAATCTTTGTAAAAATTTAGTAATAAGTAGTCAATTGTAAAATATTCTGTTATTTCTCAATGTTATTCACTTTCTGTTGTACACTCTGCTTAAGAGGTAAGAGCTTTCATTGCTCTTAAAATCTACTAATTTTGGATTACATAGTAAACCTAAAAAAGGAGCGACATTTAGGAAACGACTATTGCGAAATGTGGCAGTTATGTTCATACTAAATCAAACCGAAATTATTCTCGAAAAGCACAGCGTCCTGCATCAGCTACGGTTCTAAGTTTCGGTGTCCGTCCAAAACATTTTCATTTGCTTGTTTCTCTGTGCAAGCTGTACCATCTCAACTCAGATGCGCAGAACGATGCTCTGAAAAAAGGTCCTTCTCTCAGAACCAAATACTTTGCCAGTCGCTTAGAGACGAGAAACGTTTGGTGCAGTACACGTAGAGAAATTCCTGCTTAATACGTCCATGTCTTTTTGGCTCTATTACTGTTCACGATGCTTTGAATTGTACATCATTTTTTTAATTTCTAAACAATAATTTTAGAATAAAGAACTTTGTATTGTTACTGAAATTTAAAGAAAACACTTTTTGCGGGGCAGCCAAAATTTGAGTGAAGACCCAATTGGCAAATTTAAGCGAAAGGCACGCGCAGTAGAGTTTTCTTCACGAATTTTAGCTTTCCCGCTCCCAGTTTAGAGAAATTTATCCCGTTTAGCTTCATTGTTACTATAGCAACCGGCGTCTGTGGTGCTAGGCTTGGAAGTTCTCCACAGGGTCGGTCACGGCGGCACACTCCGATGCAACTGCGCTTGCTCAGTTCTATGATCCGGGAGGGTTGACACTGTTTTAGAGGGGGTAAACCCTGGGAGCTCCCGGACGATCGCCATAAACGCATATTCCGTCAACAGAGAAGCACGTTCATTTCCCTCCAGCTCTTCGCTCGACGCTCAGGAAGCTTGGTCCTGTCATTGCGAGTTAGCGTCGATGCACCGAGCTAGGGATAGCCGCTTCAAATATCATGCAAGCGGTATCCAAAGTTTGCACAATGAAAATTCCACATTTCTAAGAGAAAAACACTTAGCAAGGTTTTTATTTTCTTTGTATTAAAATTTAAAGATTTTTTCTTGTAAATAGGCTTTGTATATATTCTGGATGTCCAGATATGGGACCGTCCGATTTGAGAATGCTCGTTCAAATACTGAGCTGTGATGAAACCTACTAATATGCATGTGTGAATATGTATTTATATATAGTATTACACATACATATGTATATATTGATATAATTTCTTGATTTTGGTACATAAAACATAGGGGAGTACAAGATGGGTGTGTCCTCTCCGAGTCAGGAACAGGTGCGTGGTTAGGTACAGGTGCGCACCCATTTCCCGGGCCCTTTTCTTCGTCTTTCTGCCACTAGCACTCACTCGGGCCGGACGTCCCAGACACTGCTCCTGCAGTAAATCGCATGTCTAGGTCACTCGGTGCATGAATCAATATTGCAAAAAGTTAAACCGCAGGTAAGGGTCTTTTCTTTCGAAACCCTTATTCTCTTCCTCTTTCATTCTATTCTCTTAGATTTTTTTTGAAACAAATAAAACAACGACAAAAAAAAAACAAGTTTTATGCGCTCTATAAACATGGGAACTCACTTTTTGCAAGGGATATATTTGCGTGCTTCCTTTGAGCATGCTTCCCTTTGCATTGCTATATTTTACATCTTAGAAATACCGCTATACAGAGGATTAGAGGGAATTAAAAAAAATATTAGCCTCTGTGTGTACGTTTGAAGAGAAAAAATAGACATGCAAACAATGTGTTGCCTTAAGAATTTTACGAGGAATACTCGAACAGGAATTTTAAAAAATGCAGATTATTTTAAACCTAATATAGAGGCATATGCACTTTGAGACATTGCATTAAAATTTATCAATCAACAATCCAAATATTCTATGAATGCATATTCTATACACAACAATCATGCACTGAGAGCTTGGAAATACATAATATTCATATAAAAATATATTAGTTTATTTTGTATGAAATACAATACTTAAATTACTTTTGAAAATTCTGAGTAATTAATTTCCTTCAGAATATTTTTTCCCATTAAAATAACGACAAACTAATTTTTATTCTATGTAAGATGAAATATTTGCACAAAAACTGAAATACAGTCAAACAAAAATTTACTACAAACTTATTTGAAATCAAATAAAATAAACTTGCAATAAACTCTTAATAAAACACATTTTCCATTTATTGATTTAAAACATTTAACTAAATCTACGAGTGGAGGCGTAACAGCGTGATTTGATATATCAATTTTTAATTCATATCAAACCAAGCTCTTAATAATAAAACAATGATAAATAATTTCGAAATAAATATTAAACTGCGTCGCAATCGATGCAAAAATATCGATCGGGTAGCATTCGTCATCGTATTGGGAACAAGAGCAATTTATTAAATGAGAAAATGAAATTTATTTGAATTACGTGTTTCAGTGTACCCCATTAATGAGTCAGGTGTCAATAAAACCATTGTTCCCATTCCGAATGCCGGGAGCGAATTGATAAGCAGTTCAATCAACAGCGCTTAATTGCATTCGTTCGGCGCCGGTAGGGGAAGCACTGCGTAAAGTTTCGGTTGGCCGTGGGATGGAGCTCCGAGCGAAATTTTTTGATTACAAGTGGTGCTCTCTCTTGACCTAAATAGTAACCGAAAATTAGTGGCAGGTTTTATACATGATAAATGGGAAACGAATCAATATTTTATATTGTTCTCTTTATTTATTTGCGGTGTGTGCTCTGCAATTTCTCTTTCGCTTGCAGCATAATTATTTTATTTTGCATTTTAGATTTTGAGTTGTATATTTTTTTCATTATTATTTTTCTTCACGTTTTTCTTTCGTATTTATGATTTTATTCAGTTTTACGTTTTAATAATTTTTGTTATATTCTATTCGATTGAATATATAATATGCATAAAAAATGCAGTATATATATATATCTATACATAATTTCTGAATTATTATTTTGAAATAAAATCACATACATTTATATACACAGTTGAATTTTAATGTGTAAACTTTTTCCTACATATCATTACATTTTTTTATAATTGTTAATAATTTATAAGGATTATATTTTTCTGCGAACCCCAAAAAAAGGTGAATTATATTGCAGTTTTGTTTAAATGGAAATGGTTCGTAATGTGACTTTTTAAGCATATTTTTACTATATTATAAGACGACTTATTAGTTATTAAGTTAATTGTAAATAAATATTACTATCATTCTTAAATGACACTTTAATTAAAATTCCTTTATAATAATTTTAATTAATTGTAGATTCATCACACACACATTACTTCAGATGTGATTTAATGTCACAGCTACACAACAGACTTTCATATTTTGTTTACAAATGCCAAAAACAGTTGTCCATGAGAAATCTAGCTAATAATTTAATTTTCTTAAAATAAGAAATTGAAATTTATGAATAAAACAGTTTTACACAATATATACAGTTTTACATCTTCATACATAAGATGACACTCATATATATTTCGCAAGAATTTATACATTAAACATAACATTTATACATAAACATACAAGAATGAATTCATTTAAATATACATATTTCAAATATTTTGAGTAATAGTAAGTACTCTTATATAAAAATACTTTTAGAAATAAGACATAGAACCACCCATTGTTAATATTAATAGCAACAGGTAAAAAAAATTGAAACAGTATACAAAAACACACTTGCATGGATTTATATGTACGGTTACACACACACACATAAATACACACACACAAGCACAAATACCCACACACATACACATATACACACACACATACACACACCCATACACACAAACACACAAACACACACCCATACACACACACACCCATACACACACAAACACACATATGTATATTATGTGTGTGATGCTGGTTTTCTAAAGTAAAAATCTATTTTTTTATTTTTAAAAAAATCTTTACACACAATTACATTAGTATTAATTAAGAAATTTTACCTATTGCATATTTTAAGCATTGCACTTTAAAAAGGAATTAATTTTTTAAGTATAAAAAGATAAAAAAAATTATATGGATTATTATAATTATTACTTGAAAAACATTTAAATTTATAAAGAAACAAAAATCTTAGTTTCATGTTACACTGAAATATGTATTTTGGTGTGAAATGCTTAAGATTTCCATATACACTGAGCAGCTTCAAAGAAGCGAGTTGTCTTGAAAAACAAAGTATTTTACGTTAAGGTTTGCAACTCATAATCCATAGAAAGCTTTCATTTTAAATTATACACACATGTTGAAAATTAATGACGATACACATTATTGTTGGATAAATTGATTTATTATCATAGTTAAAATCGTAACTATTTTAAAGAAAATAACCTGTTAAAAACAAGATTATTCTCTTACACACACAATACTTTTTAAATTTTATTTTACAATAACTTCAGTTAAACTATCCATGAAATTATAGCAGTATTACACAAGAACATGATGAAAATATTATTGAAATTTTCTTTACTTGAAGAGTGATTTGGTTAAATATAATTACGTCTTTCATTGTATGAAATATTGAAAAACAAATATTGCTTTCCTTTTATATTACTATCCAATTTTTTCAAATCAAGAACTAATTACTCAATAATAATCTTTTTAGATATTAAAAACTAATCTTGGAAATATCCAGTACTCCCTTCACTGAGCAATAATTCTGCACCAGTATAAGTGGCGCGCCTATGTCTGTAAAATGTTTTTCACGGCCAGTGTACTTCTGTTACGGAGAAGTAAAGATTAACAGATTGAAACTTAGTAGAGAAACCAGTTTTCCTCGCATGAAGGGCAGCTGCTAGCGTGATACATATATTTTTTTCTTTATTTTGCATTGCTGCAATTGTTTTTTTATATATAAATATATTTAAGTTAGTTTTTAAGAAATATCTACATTTTATCTCAAATGCAAAAAAATATTTCCTTTTCATTGTAACTATATTTTTGC
The DNA here is from genome assembly GCA_019973955.1 of Trichonephila inaurata madagascariensis. Classification (NCBI taxonomy): domain Eukaryota; kingdom Metazoa; phylum Arthropoda; class Arachnida; order Araneae; family Nephilidae; genus Trichonephila; species Trichonephila inaurata. Next base: position 237,974 of record BMAV01012670.1, read on the forward strand.
TTATATTTAAAACATAAGGTGTATTCACTTATTTGATAAGAGAAAATTGCATTTATATATATATATATATACATATATATTTTTTAAGGTATCCGACAACGTTCGGAACCGTGATTTCAAAAAAGCGCATAGATGGATAATTGTCATGATATTTAGTGTCACTTAGATTAGAATACATGTATAAAATTGTTTTAAGGACATTTTGACAAAAAAAAATTATTTAAATACAATATTTTGGCAAAAAATTAACTTAGAATAATCTTTTTTCCAAATGTTCTCCTTTTGTGAAAAATGCTTCTATTATAATAATATTTTGCCTGTATATAGCGCACACCTCTTTACAGAGGCTCAACAAGAATTTTTAAATTATATAACTTAGAAGTGGGTTTATCCATATTTTAACGACAACAGAGGGGAGCAATTTAAAAAAAAAAAACGTCAATAATTATTTAAATTGGTGGTAACTCTGAAAATAATATGAATTTTTCAAAAATTCTAGTTGAGCCTCTGTAGAGAGGTCTGAGCTATGTACAGGCAAAATATTATTATAATAGAAGCATTTTTCACAAAAGGAGAACATTTGGAAAAAAAGATTATTCTAAGTTAATTTTTTGCCAAAATATTGTATTTAAATATTTTTTTTTGTCAAAATGTCCTTAAAACAATTTTTATTCATGTATTCTAATCTAAGTGACACTAAATATCATGACAATTATCATGTACGCGCTTTTTTAAAATCATTGTTCCGAACGTAGTCGGATACCTTAATATAATGTTGAATTTGAGCATAGTATGAATTGTCTGGGTAAGTTTAATTAATTCTTAATGGGTTGATTGTGACGATGACACTTGTATTTTTAACGAAAAATATAACCTCATGTTTGATATTTTTTGTTGATGGGTAAGATATCTGAGATTGTGCGATTTTCAACACCATAGGACACGTATCAGGTTTTAATGCCACAGTTGATCTTATTCAAATAAAAGTAAGAGGATCTGTGCTTCGAATGAAATAAGAATATATTTTCTGAAATTATGATAGAGGTGTAACATCTATACATATGTTAGTTGCATAATTTCCTTTTCAGATTTTTCAGTATTTAATATTTCCAAGTGCATGTGCAAAATTGTTGAGATTCAACTTACACATTCAATACCCAAATTACAGTAAGGGAATTGAATAAAATATATAAATAAGTAAGATTTGGGAATATTTTTTCTAAGAAATAAAATTTGGGCTTGCATATTTATTTTAAAATTTTTATAGAATTTTCTAAAACTTAGAAAATATAAATATTTTACAGTTATTCGAAGTTGTACGTGACGGTAGATTAGTAGTACATGTTTGCACCTCATATTGAAGTTTTCTTTAATGAAGTAATAGTTATAATCTTATGAAAAAAATTTTTTCGGAAAAAAATATACAAAATTTTCATGCTTTATTACTTTTTGAATCAAACTTTTCTTAAACAGTTTTCAAAAGTATGTCGGAAATAGTTTACAACTGCAGTATTTTGCTACTTAATAGCACAAACAAGTTGTGAAGGCATGTAGAGCATGGGGGTGGGAAAGGGTAAATATAAACAAGAATAATGAATTATGTGAGAGTTGTTTGAAAAACCCATCAGAGTTTTGTTATTGATTTATAATGATATTAATTAGTAAAAATGTTCAAAAGTTGGACTACAAAAGTACTGGAAATTCTTACTTCACTAGTTTTTTATCTCATGTATTCTTAGCTTAGAAATCATGAAATAGTCAAATGGTATAGTTGTTCGAAATATAATTAAATGCAAGCATAAATCATGTAGATTTCTAGACTCGAAGGGAGTAATGTATGATAGGCATGAATGGAAGGATTCTCAAAGTTAACGAATAATTAGTGAATAAAATAAAATTTCGTTATAACCATTTGAAGCACAAAAAATGATTTCTAATCTCTTAGAATATTCTTTGATATTTTAATTAAACTCTATTAAAATTAGAAGTAGAGAAATTTTAAGACCTTCTACCTTATCGATACCTTATCTCCCTTTGAGTCATAAAGTGATAGTTGCTATACTATTATGTTTGTAAAAGTTTGTTGTATGTTGTATTTATATTAGTGACATATTTTCATCATTAGTCATAATTTATTTTACTTTAAAGCTATTTTATAAACAGCTTGAGAAATATTTTATTTTGGATGTTACTTTTCGTACTGCATTGAATATATAATCATTGGATTGTATATATTTATGGAATGTTTTGTATTGGTGTTTATATTTTTTATATATTGATATTTATAAATGTGAGCTATATTGTATGTGTGTGTGTGTGTGTGAATCACAAATAAAGAATTATATTTGTAGATTTTGTAGTTTCTTTTATCAATTTCATCTGCTATTGGAAATAAAGGATGGAATATATATATGTATATATTTTTCTATGTCAACTTCAGAACAATAGAGTATTCAATATCGGATATACACACTTTATTGCATTAAATATTTATATTATTATTACACAAAAAAATTTAATTTACCTATGAAATAAATTACTTTAATAATGATTTAAGAAATATTTTAATTCTTAATTTTCTCCCTTTTGATATTGAAATATTTTTAAAAAGTGGTTAATAATATCAGCATTTCTAAAATCATTGGAAGTTTTACTGATTTTTAGAGCACATATTTTTATTTATGTAGCACATTTTTTTATTTATATAGCACATATTTTTTATATGAACTTGTAACCCATAAGGCAATAAAAAAGATTTATATTTCTTGTAAATAAGAAATATATTTTATAAAAGCAATTTGATGAAGTAATTTCTAATAGAAACTTTTGCAGCTACTAAACAAATATTAGACACAGTTTTTGTTTTTATCTTTTTTCACAGAACTTTTGATTTCTTATACCTTTTATTATGCATTATATTGTCAAATCAATCTCAGCCAAAACTTCCACTAAATACTCTTTTAGGTAATGTTTATATATTTCAGAATAAAAAAACCTCAAGTAAAGAATTTACGAAGAAGGGAAGTAAATCAAAAGGTAAACGATAGGGACAAAACAAGTATCGTTTAATTTTAGTTATAAAAACGTAAAATTTTAATGTCTTCTAAAGATTTCTGTAGAACAAGCGATATATATATATATATATTTAAAATCAAACTAATAAAAATAAGTCATAAGAAAGACGTCAAAGCTGAAATTTGAACAAATAAGCAGATTGTAATAACAAAATATAAGTGTTGTGTGAATGTGATCATAGTTTCTAAATTCTCTAATAAATTTCATTAGCAACAATGATTCACTTCAATAGAAGAATACATATCTCGTAGCATTAAAATAAAATATTGGTATTTTTAGAGAGCATATTTGTGAATACAAGTTATTGAATAAATATTGAGTTTCAAGTACGTATTAGAGGACAGTCTTTGGAGTGTAGTTTTTGTAGTTTTAAACGAATGCTAAGTGACGAGGATGACGCATGATTTCTATACCTTCCACCTCACACCACGTCACGACCTTCAGATATAGGTGAGTATAATATTAAACTGTTCTACAATGTTTAATAGTTCAATATCGGTGTTCGTCTAATAAGGCACAATTTCAACATTCAAAACTCAAGGTGAATGTTCGCTTTCATTAACATCAGACATTATAATCCACAGACTATATTATTAAATGAAATCTCTCGTAACTTTGCAGCATGATCAGATGACGAAGAAGACAGCAGGACTTCCACCCTATTCGTCAGTCTTCCCCAGTAAGCCACTAGGAAATTTTTATACTTCATGGGCAATCATTAAAAAAAAAAAAGCATGACTTTTCTTAATTCTTGCAACTTATATCACAGCTCGGTAACATTAGTATCAATGCTTAGGGCTCAAAGGGAATTAAATTATAATTTAATAAATAAAGTAATTAACTTATCTAATTAATTCCTGAACCAAAATTTTCCCCTTTTCAAAACCCAATTTATTTTTTTTCTGTTTTAGATCGAGGCCTAAATGTAGTATAAGTTAGATATATTATTTGAATCCAATCTTAAGTTAGAGATACATATTTTGGGGGAAAATTGTTTGGGGAGGGGGCTTATATCTAATTACTTTAGATTAAGTGATTCAGAATGGAGTTTTCCTTTTTCTAAACACCATCTGATAAATGACTCGATAATTAAATTTTACAAACTTGAATGTGACCCGTAAACACACAAAAAGAAGAAAATAGAGCTTCTTTTGCGAATAATTCCCGAACTGTGCAAAAAAAAATTGCTTGAAATTTTGACTCTAAGGTTTTGAAGATCTAGGTTTCACAAATGTGTAAAATATTTGGTAAGTTACAATTTATATATTTTTTAGGCAACTGAACATAATAAACTATATTTATTAGCAATACTAACTTTTTTCCTTTGATTTACATTTTTGAAACCGGAAAAAAATATCTATTGACCTATGCGAATATCTTAGAAAAGCTAAATTTTAAGCTATTTTAAAGATGAGACACCCTATAAGCGACAAATCAGTTTCCGTAATGAGAAAATAAGTTTAAAGCTAATTGTCTATATTAATTAAATGAATTAATTAATCTATTAACACTGTATTTTAGATTTCTTAGATCCATTAAGACTAAGACCAATTTTATCCAAATGCAAGAAAATCTGTGAAATTTATTATGGGTGTCCCATTTTCTTGATAGCTGAACGCTGTATCCCATTGGTGAAGAATGTGTGATCTTGAGGCCTCATGCGGCCTCTGCAACTGACTAAT
>BMAV01012670.1:326090-340160 GCA_019973955.1 Trichonephila inaurata madagascariensis
TTATATAAAAGTGGGGTTGAACATGTTTTTGGGCCAGCCGACCTTCCCCTTTATGTAAATAACACTGATCAAAAACCAATTGAAAATAATGGATTGGAATATCTAAATCCATTACAAGATAGAGGTAAGGTACATTAGGTAAGGTAGGTAAGGTTAGGTAAGGTATTAGGTATAATATATATATATACACTCTGTCACAAAAAGAATCTTGACCATGGTTTAAAATTACGAGATCCGTCGCCAAAAGCCTTCGTGTAGCTAAAAAGTAGCTAATTCACTTACTCACTCACTCAGTCACAAAAAAAATATATGCACCCAGAAGGAAATGAGTTTTTATCATGAAACTTGTCAGTATGTAGTGTATGAAGAAATAACTGATTATTACAAGTTCAGAACAGGTTTTTTATTCAGAAGATATTGCTTGAAAAATTTACAAATTAGTTGGTAGTAAATCCACCTTTGGCAGTTAATACGTCATAGCATGAAATCAACGAGGTCAACAATGACTTCCTGGTGAAGATTATGCTATAATCTTTGCAACTGAGCTTTTAATTCACTGTTATTCTGCAACGGCTTCAGTTTCCTTCCAAGCATGTCTCAAACGGGCTTTATTGACAAGAGACCAATGAAGCAAGTCAGCCATAGAAGTATGTCATATACTTAAAGACATCGCTGGGAAAGTCGGGATGTATGTGGATGAGCGCTGCTTTGGTGGTAAATTTCACCTGGTGTACTTGATAGTATGGGCAGTACAACTAAAAAAATTTCGCTCACGTAACTGAGTGCCTTTAGAGTGCTTTGAAGGACAACTAGAGATAATTGAGTGTTCCAAAAAATTTCTCCTCACCCTGTTACACCTTATGTAATCGCCTTATGCCTCTTAACAACAAATACCGGATAGAATCAGTGGCCTGGCCGCCTACACATGCGTATGCGTTGGTCATTAGCATTGAGACTGAATCAGGATTCTTCGCTGAAGCTCACATGCCTCACGTTGGTCCCCTTGCCCGAGAGTTCTTAAAAATTCCAATAGATATTGCCTGTAATATGTGGTCCATGGTTGTCGTCTAAATGGTCATTGGCTCCTTTCATCTATGTCGGTCAGTCTCCAAATGGTTTCCTTTGATACCACCTTCCAGGTGGTATCAAAGGAAACCATTATATCGGAAGGTGGTAAATGGCATCGAATGGGTTCTAGCGACGTTGCTGATGAGGAAATAGCCACTCTTATTATCGGACGATCATCGCACGTATTTGTATACCTGGGACGAACTGACCCACCGCAACGGTAGATTATCTTTTCTGTGATCCATTGTTTCCAACAAGAAGCAACCATATTTCTTCGACCGAGGTGGCGGCTGATACGCCTGTTCAACCAATCTACTTCTCTGAGGGGTCTAATATGTACCCCTCTCAAAGTTCGACTATGATTTGTACTGTCACAACTAAATGACATGTTGATGCAGACAACTGTGTGTGAAAACAGAGGCGCCATCTAGATAGTTTTCTTGCAACTAAAGTAAGCAAAAATAAATTCTAAAAAAGAATTTAACTGGGTAGTTTTAATCCAGGAAATATTGACAAAATTTTTTGTAAAGATAATGTTTTAAATTATTTTTAGAAACTAAATCATTATTTCTTTTTTAAAATTTAGAATAATATTTCTTAACATATATGTGTGTAGGTTGCTACACCATAATGACATTTTTATAATGTTAAATACAAAAGAATCTATTTATCAAAAATATTACTTATTAGGCAAATTATTCTTAACGTTCAATTCAAGGTTCAAAAATTTGCTGACTCATTATTGTAATTTGTTTTTACTAATTTCAAATATAGTGCCTAATAATTAAAACTAGGAACATAATCTGCTATGTTACTTAAAATAATTAAGTCATCTATGAATCTAAATAAGTAACAAGAGTCGTAATCAATTATATATAGAGAAGTCTATTATAAATGTAGATATCATGTAGAAAAAAAAAAGAACCAAATTCATTTTACCAATTTACATAATTTTCGACAACAAAGTGTAAGCTAATGGAATTAAGGCCAATTTTTAATGACAATGAGCTTAAAAAACGAGTTATTAAGAAATTATTTAAAAACTTCAAAGCTGAAGTTTTTTTATGAATTATTTTATTTGAAAAAAAATGTGTTCATCTAATAGTCTAAACTTTTAGTCGAATGTCTCAGTGAATTACTTTCTTTAGAACGACATTCAAAATAACGTGTTCGTGAAATTTGATACAGAGAAGTCAGAAACCCCCATGGTTAGAGTTTTATTCGATCAAATATTTCTGTCTACTAAGAGCAAAGTAATGTATTTCCACCATGTGCGTATTTTAACAAAAGTATCTTATCAGAAGTATGCTTGCTGTAGACGCCAGCAATGATTTAGCAACGATAGCGCATTTTATATTATCTAAATAAAACTTCGCTAAAACTTTCATTTACAGAAATTACATTGAAGTGTTCTTTGGACTTAGGATCGTGACCATAAAGTACATCGATTAAAATTGAACAGTTTACATCTCCAGCGAAACATTCTTCATAGAAAATATACTAAAAATAACCGTACCACAACAAGTATACTTTGAATCTATATATTTAAAAAAGAAAAGGGTCTAACTCATTCTTACTCATCACGAGATCTCCCAAACTATTAGGCCTACAGATGTGAAATTTGGTGAGAACGTTTCTTTTGTTGAGTAGAAATCCGCTAAAAACGGATTTTGTGGACTTTCAAGAAGGGTTGCGAGGGGTTTGGAAGCTTTATAGATAAACAAATTACCGTTTTTGAACTCATCAACATGCTTGAAATTTGTTTTGCATGATTCTTTTCTTGAGTTGAGATCCACTAAGAACGGGTTTTATTAAAACCAACTTTTAAAGGGGTGTTACGGCAGTTACTGGAGGCATTACAGACAAAAAGGAATATCCGTTTTGAACTATGAGACCCACAGATTGAAATTTAGTAAGTATGTTTCTTTTGTACAGTAGAGGCCCGCCAAGAAGGGGGTTTGCAAAAATCTTCAACAAAGAGATGTGGCTAGAAGTTAAGAGAGCGTTATACATAAAAATTCTCATTTTTAACTAAAAGACCCTTACAGGCTTGGAATTTGGCAAGTATGTACCTTCCGTTAAGTAAAAATCTAATAAGAACGGCTTTAACAAAATCTACTGCCAAGCTGAGTTACGAAGAAACATAGGTGATGCAATGAATCCTATTTCTGTTATTCTCCGATTGTAGCTGAATGACAAGTGAATTTAAACCAAGTGTTATTTTAAATTAAATATCACATGATGTTTAAAAATTGAATAACTTAACTTTTTCAAATACACTAAATACACATCACACATACATTGCTGGCCACACTGAAATAGAACACCAAGGAGGACCAGAAATATCACAGCGAAATATATTTGGAAGATAACATGTTGTACAAAGATCAAACGATTAAAATTACAGTCTCTTGTGACGTGTGGATGATGACAAAATCAGTAGTTAGTGTAGTTGCCATTGTTGATTGAAACCGCTGCCACACGACTCGGCATAAAGTCAAAGAGGAATCGGATGTATCCTTCGGGTATAGCAGTCTATGCGGCTTCCACATATTGCCATAGTTGATCTGGTGTAGCAACGGGGAAGGGTATCTCGAGCCAGTCATTGTGCAAGCGTGGACCACACGTTTTCGATTGGTGATAGATCTGGAGAACAAGCAGTGCAAAGGAATCAATTCAATCTGATGGGTAAAGAAGAACTCTTGAACATTGTATGCCACGTGTGGTTACTCATTATCCTGTTGGAACATGGCTAATGGCAAGTGCTGAATGTATAGGAGGTCCAAGGGTTCCAACACTTCAGAGATGTAGCACTGTCTGTTCAGTGTACTGTCAATGCGTACTAGATGGTGGTGGTAGCAAAATCCGATTCCATTCGGAACCCCGGTACCGTCTTCAGGACCAGTGTGGCGATGTATAACGCGACAGTTCAGCAGCCTCTCACCACGGTGTCTCCAAACTCGAATCCGACCATCGTGATGTTGCAGTCAGAAGCGAGATTCGTCAGTAAACACGATGTCGTTCCATTCCGTTATCCTTGTCCATCGTTCATCGCATCTGTAGAGACGCAAACGCCAGTGGTTTTCAGTCAAGGGTAAACGAAATGATGAACACTTTGCGGACATTTCTCTCTGCTGCAAGCGATGTCGAATGGTACGAGCTGCCACCGAATGATGCGTAACAGACTGAATCTGTTGTGCTATGATTCGTGATGTGGCTGCGCAATCCATTACTGCCATGCACACGGGCAATGATGCAACGAGATGGGTGCGATCAACTCCGTCGGTCCATGTTTTTCTCCTGCATCCAGCAATGACAAATCGTCATCACGTTTTCTTAGCTTCGTCCAGCACGTTGACGAATTTCTCTGAAGGATAATCCACAATCCATATAGGCTATTATTCTTCCTCGTTCAAATTCAGAAATTTGGTCAAAAGACGCTCGATGTCTTCCCCGAGGTATAGGTAGACAGCTTAAAGAAGAAAAATTCTTTAAATTTTCAAATTGTCCTCATTTAAATAAGTATATATCAATTAGTAAAAGTTTTAGTTTGTATGAATGCCACATAAATGACTCACGAAGGTCACACATATTCTTCCTATGGTTATCCATGCCCATCCGTTTGTTTCTTTACCAGGGAAATAAGATATTTCAAACTTCATGATATTTAAATCAGCTTAAAATTCAAAATATTATTTGTTTTTCCTTGTGATATTTCTTAAGATACTGATCTTTGAATATCCCCATACTAAAATGCTTTATCTTGCTAATGCTAGTATACATAATAAAAAACAATGGATTAAAATCTGCTCATTTGATGGATGTTTACTCATAAACTCATGAAATATAAATTAAAGCAGAATAGAAAATATTAATATTACATCAGCTTTCAGTATGCGTGTGAACGATAGTTAATTGTAAATTTTCAGTTTAATAACTGTTATGCAACGAGTAGTTTAATTATTTAAATGGAAATAACATGACTGGAAGTTTTTTCGGAGATGTAATGAAATTCTCGATGTCCTTGTTAAAGAACTTTCGTTCCCTGAATAATAATAATATTTAATAATAATAAAAGAGGATTCACACACACACTGTTCCGTGATTCAATGGGAAGTTTCAAAGACAGCTTTACATTCGCTTGATTGAAAAAGCACTTTCATTATTTGTCTGATATATTAATAAAGTAATAGGAATCATTCATGTAATCTGAAAAGAGATAGCATGCCTGTATTTTAAAGCTATTATTATATACACACGTACCACAGATCCAAGTATTTTAAAGCTATTATTATATACACACGTACCACGGATCCAAAATCCAAAATGTAGTAGATTTTTAAATGTGTATAAAATTTTTCTTTTTCTTCTCTTTTACAAGATTGAAAACTCATTTGTTTTCATCAAACTGCTTTATTTGAGTTTAAAATACATTTAAAGATTATTAAAACATGTAAATTGCAGATTTAATTATCAATTTATTAAAAGTATTAAGTTTTTACTTTTTTTCTCATGAAATAAAACAAATTAAAACAGCGAATGAAAATAATATCAGATTTAAGTAAAAATTATGGAATTGCAGTCAAAACATTTAAATATTTTCTTCTGAACATTTTTTTTTCTGTCTGAAAACCATTAATTGCTGAAATTTCATCGTTAGAATCCAAATAAGGGCAGAATATCCTGTATAATTCAAGTATTATCTAGTTGATAAACAGTTTATTTTTATTATGTACTGTAAAGATCATTTTGCCAATAAGCTTCGAAAATGACTTGGAATACATTAATTACAGTTTGTGTGACACTGAAAAAATTATGTACTTATTGGTCAGCAAATAAGACCAATTATTGAATTTATCTCTAATCTATTTTAGAAGATATATTAATTGTAGCCTTGAAGAGTCTCCTTGCACAGGGTAAACGCTAGGTCACGTGTTGTGGAGAACGGAGATGCTGTATGATTACCCTTGTTAATTATGTATTTACTGGTTCACTGAGTAATTATTGGAGAACTGGAGGTTTATGTATTAAGTTACGTAAGGGATAGATGGGTGAAGGATACGAAAGTTTTCGATGCTTATAAAAGCGTAAGTAGGTCGAAAGTTTTCTACGTGCCATGTAAACCTCCGTTAGACTTTCTTACAGAAATTCAACAAAATTACCTCTCGAAATTTTGACAGTAATTAATTTATTAATGATGAGCATCATACTTAAAATATTCACAATTTTAATGGCAAGGGTTATGTTACTTCCTAATTTGTGCATCATTTTCACTTTCACGCCTAGAATAAAAATAAATTTTAGTTTAATTAGATCGTTTTTGATGTTGTTATATACCGAAACATTTTGTTAGTTTAAATTTTTTGTGCGTATACAGTTATTTAATCATTCAAGTTATAAAACTATTTAATATTAAATGTTAAATTATCAATTACTACTGTATTGAATTATTAATGCATTAAATTGTTAATGTGGTAAATTATTAATGTATTACATTATAATTATTGAAGTTATTAAATTAATTTTAAATTAATTTAATTATTTTTAACTGTGAATAAATGAATACACACTATAAAAAACAGTGAAGGAATGAAGAGAAAAATATATGAATATTAAATAAGCTATAAAACTACTACTGATTTGAAAGTACAAATTTCAACATTTTTGTTAAAATTGATGAGAAAATTAAAACCATCATATTTCAATACAAGAGAAAGATTATTTTCTTTACAAATAATTTGTTACACAAAATCTATAGATAATAACACTATTCTAAGTAAGATTAAGTAAAAAATATTTGTCGAGAAATGTTTTAGAAAAATAAGACATTTTTCCATCTTTTAACAAAGTAAAATTTCAAAAGATAAAAAAAATCTAAGTACACTCATGTCAAAAATTAAGATAACAAACATAAAATCTTTGAAAACTGATAAACTATTCCCTGTGTTTCCACTGTGTTTAGAACAGAAACGTATAACAATGTGAGAAAGAATACAGCAGAATAACAATTTGGAAAAGATTTTAATTTTGTGAATTAAGACACAGGAGATATCAAAAAGTGTAAAATCATGAATCAGAGATAAAGCATTCAATTCAAGAAAAGTCTGTCTAACATGGAGTGTAACCCCCGTACATGGATATACAAGTCTCACAACGAACTGTAATACTGCTTGTGTGTGCGCCAATGAATGCTTGGGGCAATAAAACCCATTCTTCCAAAAGCACGACTTTTAACTCCTGAGGGGTGCCAGTTGAGGGGCTACAATGTGAATTTTCTCTTTCTAGATCATGTTCAACGTGATTCCCAACCAAATATGTTCAATAAGATTGAGATCTGGAGACCTCCAAGACCAATCCATAGGGTGAATATCCACTTCATGAATTTCATCAACAACGTGGGCTTAGTTTGGTTAAGCATTATTTTCCATAAAAATGTAGTCTGTGCCTATGGCACACACAGCAACCTGACATAGACTTCAAGGAGCTAATACCTACATTGCTGTGAGTTGATAGTACCCACATCAATGATGTCCACTGGTGTGCGACTGCTCAACATGATGCCTCTCAAAACGAGGATTCCCTTATCATCAAATCTGTTGAGTATTTTTATGTGGGAGGGAAGAAAGCGAGCTACACACACATATACACACACTTTCTTTCCAGATAAAGACGCAACGAGAATCACTTTGTTTAGGGAATCTCAACTCATCACCGGAAAGAATACACCTTCATTCCTTTGGAGTACATGACGGAAATTTTTGGCTCCCCTATAACCGGTCTTTCTGTTTGATGCAGTCAAAAGGGCACAAAAGACTGATCCCCGGGCGTAAAGATCAGTCTCTGCAAGAAGTTTGTAGACTGTTTGCCTGGAAATTCTTCTTCCAGACACAGTAGTAAGGTCACGAGCAAGCTGAGGAGCCGTCGTCCGACTATGTCGTCGTGCGTTTAATGCCAAATAGCGATCCTGTGCAGATTTCATTACTCTGGGATGGTCTTGGCCACCCTTCCTGGAGACAGTACTATTTATTTGGAATTGATTCCACATCCGGGAAAACCCTTTGGATGTCAACTGCAACCATCGAGCCATCTCCACTTGAGACTTGTGAGCTTCAAGCTTGGCAAAGGGTTATCCCTCTCAATGAATCCCCTAAGTGATTATGAGAAGTCATTTTCACTGCGAATAGAATAATTTGTTCGTTTTTTTCAATACCAGATGCTTAAACGGTCTCGATCCATTAGTTCTGAAAAAAACTAAAGTTAAACAACTTATTTTCTTAATCCGAAGTTTGATGTTCTACTACTCGTTCTTCAAAATTTGTAAAATAAAAATTCTATCAGGTTTACTGCAGGCAATTTGAAATTATGGCGAAAAACATGTTTCTGATCTTAATTTTGGACGTGATTGTAGACAAAGGGTAATTATCGAAATATTATAAGTTACTTTTATGTATAATATTTAAATTAAAAAGGGTTGTTTTGTGTGGGTAGTCTCGGTTTCTATCACTGTTTTTAGAAAAACTTGATAAGAACTTTAAATATCTGGTAAATCTTCAAATGTGAGAGTTATAAATTATAACATGAAATTCTTTTACAACTGGATCAACTGTAAGGAGATGAATTGTCATCGCCGTAAGAGTATTATGTGTCTATAGTTCTTTTGCCATATTACAGAGAAAACGACCTCCCAACTTATGTCTGTTACACATTTCCTTTTAAGCCCTTCAGGACCAGTGGAAGGAGAAAGAAGAGCTTCCCCAGGCCCGTACGTTTGGAGAGGATACGCACGCACGGGACCGGTCGAATTTCCCTGCTATAATCCTATATATATATATATATATCCTTTAAAAATTCATATAAAGTTTTAAATGCAGTCAATTAGATACGCTTAAACGTACAATTTACTATCATTGATAATATTTGAACATGGAGTACAAAAATTTTCGTTTTATTTAGGAAAACAATTGCGAATATTAAAGAAAACGTTTTCATTTTAATAAAAAAAAAATGGATACGCTTTAAAAAAAAATGACAAAAATCCCATACATTTAAATACGAATATAGAAAATATTAGAAAACTAAACCAACTTATTCAAAATATAAACAGAAATCCATGGAGCAATACATCACGAACCTCTAAATGCCCGATTCTCTCGAAAAATAAACATGTGCAGTTGTTTATATTCGTAAATATCTCGGATCTAAATAAAAAAAAAAAACGGAGCTGAAAACACATATTTTAGTTCATAATAAAAAAATATTTTAAAAAAAAAAAAAAAACGGTTTTTAACCGCCACACACACACACACACATCTAGTGCTTGTAAAAACTAATACAAAAACGTTCCTAACTCTGATCACACCGGTGTGATATGGGCCTACGAGAAGGGAAAGCTCAATCACATATATGATACCGTGGGCCATGGAGGGAGAAACGCGTGATCACATATATGTGATCATGGTCCTGAACGGGTTAAGAAATGATGTCCAAATTCTGTAGGAATTTTTAATCCCCTGGCAACAACTGTTATTTGTCACCCTTCCTCCATGCTAAAATTCACGTAAATGATGTCTACTGAAAATTGTCCAATTATTCTTTCACATTCAAATTTCACTTTAATCGACTCTTCCTACACACATACTTAATCTTCAACTGACATCAAAATTTTGTATACGTACATTTATTTATACATTAAAGAAATTCGAATTATACGTACAAAGATGAAAAAATTAATTTTCATAAGTTATATGGGGACGTTACATTTGGGTGATTTGCAAATGATACGTTAAGTCAATAAATAAACTATGCTCATATTAGAAGGTGTTTAACCACCTTGTGTGTGTGTGTGTGTGGACCTACATAAAAGTATTATATTGATTGTCCACGCTTTCAACGAAGTGATAAACTATGGCAAGGCAGTTTCCAAATCTCTAAGATTGGCTCGAGGAGGTAAACGTGCTACGATAGAGTATTAGAAGTTATTCCAAAGATTTCTATGGGATTAGGGAAGAATTCACTTTATACAAGAAATTACGTCACTGTCTAGATATTTATCAACAAATGTGACTAAATGACTAAATGTGGATACTCCTTATATTTCAACCATAAGGATGAAATCAGAAAAAATTATTGCAAAGTAGTTTTTTCAATATCTCTAAATCTTCATCTCAGCACCTCAAAATCGTCTTTAAAGATGTGCATCTAGGCTCGGTATTCCATTGAATTTTCAGTATATTTTTTGACACCACTGCTGTTGAATGGGGAATGTTCGATGATTTCTTGTCCATCTTTAATCAATGTCCTGTTTCAATGTATTCAACAACATTCTGGGGCTCATTACTTGTCATTCGTCTTTTCTCTCAGCTATAGAATCACGAATCCTGAGAAATTTAAAAGAACTTCGTATTGGCATTTAAAAGTACTTAATCAAACTATTAAGAATGTTGGCTTCTACAATGACTGCTTCGTTTGCCCTTGAAAGAGTGTGAGTGAGAGTTATATTAACCCCTTAACTACCACCGGCATATATATACGCCTAGCTCAACCAGTGCGTTAAATGCCCCGGACGTATTTTTAAGTCTTTCTAAAATACGATCCTTTTATTTGCGCTGCTACCAGTAAAGCTATTCCGAAGTTTTTCGAATGCAATAAAATGACCTTAACAATGTTTGACAAAGATTTACTTATTTCAGAGAAAAATTTGTTTATTTACTCCTTTTTTTCTCCTCCAACACACTGCAAAACGTGCTCCTACGTGAAAAAAGATATCACTGGGGAGTGAATCGCGAAACTTTTAATTGGCAATTAAGGGGGTTAATGCAGTGCTTCTCAAACTTTCAATACTGGCGCCCCCCTTTTCAATCACAATTTTTATCGCACCCCCCTTATACATTAATAATGTACTGAATGCAATAATAATGCACTTTGACGCTTAAGTTGCAATCTTTTTATTATAAACCGTACAAATTGATAACATAAGTATTAAATTTTGTATATGTTACTTTTAAGCAAAAAAAAGTTAAGTAATAGGATAATTATTATGTTATTTTTCCTTTCTCTAATTTTTAAATGGGAACATATTGCAAATTGCGGTGGCTGCTTAGAAGACAAAATATAGATATCAGCTAAATAAAGAAAAAGAACTCAGAGGGTCAATTTCTAATCATAAGCAATTCTTTGAAAAACTTTGCTCCGCAAGACAAGCCCATGGAATTCGCTAATACTTATTAAAGTTGTTCTTAATTTAGTATCAATTAATTAGTTATAAAATACTCTGTGCAGCACATACACACACACACTGATACATTAAAAGCATACCGGCTGAAGTACCCGCTCTTTGCACGAGTTCATTTATAAGAAAATAAAACATTATTGATATAATCCCTGAATTGTAAGGAGAGTAAAGCCACGTGCACAACAATGTTTACAAAAATGTAAAATGATTTTTTTTAAAATGATTGCTCAAATTATAATTAGTTTGAAGTGAACTGTGTAATTTTAAGTCTCACAGAATTAGCATTTAGAATTGATGTTGTGTGTGTGTGTGTGTGTGAATAATGAACAATAACTTAAAATTCCAATGAAGAATAATTGTATTATTTTTAATATTTAAAGCGAAAAGACTTCAGCATTTTTTAAGCCTGGAGCAGGCGCGCACTCGATACTAATGGTCGAGCGGGGTTATTGAGTCACCCCAATCCTAAATATACTTACTACTTTCAAGGACTTTTCAATTTTTCAAATATTTCAAATTTGCGTGACCTTAAAAAAAGACACAAATCACAGTCAATTTTCGCTAACATTACAGGAATGTTATTTGCACGCAAAACTGTCATATTTTGTTCAAGTTATTGTAATTTTACAGTCCTTTGATGTTCGACAAATAGCATGTTGAACTTTCGCTTGCTTGTGTGTTTTTGACAAAACAAAGTGTGTCTTCTGATACTTATGGCTTCATATATTAGCTGATGGAGTTCTTTTAGTAGCATTTGAAAATTTTTCTTTCGTTTCATGTTCATCGCTTTTCTCAAATTTACTTTAATATGCATTATTTCAGCAGGTTCTTCCCTTTTTTCTTATCAGTTTTAACATCTTTCAATAGAGATCAAAGATGTCCATTTCTTTTTTATATATATATTCTGATCATTTACCTGATCATCATGCTCATTTACCAAGCCACAGTAGGTCGTACAACAGGGCAATCAAAGTCACTAAGTTATTCATGGGGGATGTAGCATGAACACAAAAAATATTTTGGAAAAAAGTGATCTCACCGGGAACTCAGTCAAAACAAGTACCTTAAGATTGTAAAAAAACGTTTGTCACTCCCCAAAAAGAGGGAGAGATATCTGAAAAATATATTTCAGTTCCCGTTAAGACGGTCAAACCAGTTCTGCCTTTCGCAATAATTTTAAACCATTCAAATTCACGTTGTGATACAGCCCCCTTTTGGTGACCGTATCTTTGATTGTCAGGGTGAGCTAGAGGTATAGAATTTGTAAAAGGAATAGACATTTTAAATTCTTAATATGACTTTATTAAGAATATAACTTAAATGTCGAACAATTTAGATAAATTTAAATAGCAAGAATCTAGAATGAACAAACACACACAACGATAGTTAGACCGAATCGCGTAACTTATTCGATTCGTATTTGATTTCTATATGGAGACGTCTGGGCGCGGGTGCAATGGTATGCACCATTTATTACTTACTGGTTTACTTTCCAAGTAACTTCATGAGTGGCTGTCAATTCACTCTTGTATCTCTTCAAACATAACAACTTTCCCCAATTTGCCATTCCACTTACTGAAACTTCTGTTCTTTTAAAAGCTATCTTAATTGCATTTCTTGGTCACATTTCGCTTCTTTGGTTTTGGTTGGAAAAGAGTTGCCATTAATCTTGGCCACCAAAGAACCCAGAGGTTATGTTAAAGAAAAGACGCGGGAGCCCGTCACAACCCCTTCCAAGAAGAAAAACGTGATTTATTCGAGTTTCTTAATGGCCCTTAAGAAATTAAGTGCGTAAATTTTTATTTCTTAATTTCCTCACTTTCTAAGTTTTATTTAACTTTTAACCTTGAATCCTCAATTTAACTATTAATTTTCAATATTCAACTTAAAATTTAATTTTCATTGTACATCTAAAATTTAATTTTTAATATTCCTCCTTAACTTGAACTCTTGACAGCCACAATAAATTTTACTCAATTAATTAGACCAAAATTAACAGTTATGCATTTTAATCATGGTAGATTCTCACTTTTACATATCTGGGGCTGCCTCATTTGAGCTGGGTGACCGGGCAAAAATCCATCCTTGAATTGGATGGAAAAAACGAGATCATCAGGCCCCTTAACTAACTTAAGTCTACTTAATTACTATTTAATGTTACTTAAACTTTTATAACAATCATGTTTTCCATTGCTTTTCCATCCATTTCAGATTACAAAAAAAAAATCTTTCGAGACTTGGTTTTCAATTTGGAATTCAGGGTCTGTCACCCTCAAATAAAAACTCTTTAAGTTACTTGGCAAAATCTATATTCACATAATACCAATACATTTTACAATTTTTATACATTATATATCACTTTTAAATTACAACTTATGATATGGCCGCTCTTTGGTGACCATATCTTTGATTGTCAGCGTGAATTAGAGGTGTGGGATTCTCAAAATGATCAGGCATTTTAAATTCTTATATGACTTTATTTATAATATAACTTAAACTTCTAACAATTTAGATACATTTATATACGTGAAAATCTATAATGATCAATCACACAAAAATAGTTAAACCGGATCGGGTAACTTGGACCACTTTATCTAAATAATAATATTATCCGCCTACTCTCAATTCTGATAATATTACAAGTCCTAATATCAAATAATAAGTCTTACCTTAATCCAAACTATGATTCAATCACTGTACTGAGACGTCTGGGCGTGCGTGCAATAGTATGCACATTGTAGTAATGGCTAGGTATCCCGGTAACTTTACGA
>BMAV01012670.1:345160-370520 GCA_019973955.1 Trichonephila inaurata madagascariensis
TACTTCTAACACCCTATACAGACCTTCAAATTTTTATTTAAACTTGGCACAAATTTTGTTGGCTTCTGAACTTATAGGGTGTGTTTCTAACAAGACCCAGCCATTCACCTTAAATTGTACATCATACCTGCGTCTATTATAATATTTCTCCCATTTTTGATGTCAAGCTTTTGTGTTTCGTCTAGATTCATCAAACAATTTTTCAAAATCTCCTACTGCAAATTCAGTTCCGTCCGAAATCATGATTAATTTTTGAAATGGGTAATCAACTTTGCTGTACGAATAGCATAAGGAAACTCACGTAAGAATTTCTCCCATGTATCGTGTTGATCATTTACATAATTTGCAATCATTTGCACCAGATCGCGATTCACGCGTTCGGTTCTATTTGCCTGAGGTCTATATACAAAAGTCTTCACATGCCTTATGCCTAATCTTTCACTTAAATGTTCAAAAATAATATAACTTAAATGTTCAGATATAAATTGGGGACCGTTATCACTTATTAATTTTATTGGAGCTGCAAAACGCGATATAAAATTATCAAAAAATGTATCCGCTATTACACGAGTCGAGGGCTTTTTAAGATATGATTTCAGCCTATTTGCTTAAAGGATCGGTAATTACTAATACATATGGATTACGTTGCACAATCGATGTAGGATACGGGAATAACAAATCTAACGCAACTATCTCATTTGGATAATTTCATACGATCGGATTTAATCGACCTGCTGGTAACGCGTTTTTATAATTAATAACTTGGCACATATGGCATGTAGAGACATATTGATCAATAAATTTTCTCATATACGAGAAATAACAAACGTCCCTTACTTTATGATAATCGACCAAAATGACTTGCTATGGGCTTGTTGTGAAATTATCTCATGATTTCATTCCTTAAAGACTTTGGAATGTTTACACGCATTTCACCTAATGACGTTGCGTATTTCGCATAAGACAACAAGCCTTCAATTAGACGGAAGTCGCGGGACCAATTCTCACATATCGTCGCATTAACCGAGTTATCTTCCGTGTTTTCTAAATATCTATAGATATGACCTAATTCTGGGTCATTCTTTTGCTCTGTTATTAACTGTTCTCGCGACGTAATTACTAAATCTCTAATTATTGCACAATTAACTTTCTCTCCCATTATACTTTCAACCGGGTTTCTTGATGAAACTCCCTCTCTATATTAAATTCTGCTAATTTGAGTGGACATCTGATTATTCTACTCGACAAATTTTTCCCATGAGTTAAACGTGTTAATGCAGTGTGATCAGTAACAACTTTAATCGGCAGTGAACCTAAATATTTTCTGAATTTATTCAGCGCTCACACTACTGCTAAACTTTCTCTCTCGGTTACCATATAATTCCTCTGAGCGTTGCTCAGAGAACGCGAAGCAAATACAACTGGTCTCTGTTCTTGATTTAGAACTGCTCCCAAACCTATTGAACTTGCATCTGTGAAAAGCTCGATTTGAATTCCGTCAATTTTAAAACTGGCACCTTTGTTATGACCGCCTTGACCACGTGGAATGCCTTCTGCGCCTCAATAGACAAGAATTGTTTTTTTTAATTTTCGTTTAAGATTATAAAGGGGTTCCCAAATATCAGCAAATTTTGCGTACCACTGGGACATACCGAAAATCTTGGATACCTCCTTTGAATTACGCGGTGGTTTCATCTCAAGTATGGCTTGAACCTTTGTCTTGTTTTGATTCCTTCCTTACTAATAATCAATCCTAAATATTTCAATTCAGAAAAAACAAATCTACATTTTTCCTTATTTAACGTCACACACACAATCCGGCATCTCGCAATAACGAAAAAACTTCCCTTAAATGCTCAACATGTTGACTGAACGATGGAGACGGGATTATCACGTCATTCATGTAAACACTCACATACTTCCCTATCACCGGTTTCAGGATTAGATCAATGGCCTTCTGAAAATTGGGAACTGCCCTTGATAAGCCTAATGGCATACGCCGAAATGCGTAGGCGCCCCTTTTTACTACGAACGCGGTCTTAGCAATATCACTGGGGTTTACTGCCATTTGAAAGTAACCACTTCTTAGATCAAGAGATGACATTATTGTCGTATAGGGGATATTAGTTATTAAATCATCTATTAACGGTAAGGGATAGCGTGGATACTTCGTCAACGAATTTAGTTTGCTATAGTCAACCGAAAATCTATATGCTTCCGGAAAATCCAGCGGCAACCCAATATTTTTCTTACATAACACAACAGGTGGCGCGTACGGGGATTGAATTGGAACTATGGTTTCTTCTCTTAACGTTTTCTCAATGTGAATTTCGAGTATCGCTTGTTTTCGCCGATAATATCTGTACGACCTGTAAACAACCCGTGGACTATCGCCCGTATTAATTTCATGGTATAAAACATGAGTAAGACCTAGTTTGTTTGTGAACAATCCCTAAAAACTACTAAACAAATTTTGTAATTCCTGTTTTTGCTTATCCTCCAACTTTGTCTTAGACAGATCTATTTCTACATTTTCTTCCTCATTTGTTTTAACCACCTTATCTATTTGCACGACTCTGGAATATTTAACGGTTTTCGATCAAAGTCTAAAACAATCTTTGATCCCCTTATGAAATCCACCAAAAGAATACATGGGTATTTAAAATCTGTCAACACATGAAACAACCAAGGTTTTCAAACTCTGTAATTCGAATATTCAATTCTACAATTCCTATAATTTGACATTTCGCTCCCTTTGCTGTGATCACCTGAGCAAGGGATTTTCTTACTTGCAAATCAAAAATATATTTTTTATATATTTCCACAGTTATAAATGATTTCTCCGCTCCAGTGTCCCATAGCGCTTTCAAAAATTTGTCATTTAATAAAATAGGAACATATGGAAGTTCCACTGGAGACATAC
Source organism: Trichonephila inaurata madagascariensis (assembly GCA_019973955.1). Lineage (NCBI taxonomy): Eukaryota > Metazoa > Arthropoda > Arachnida > Araneae > Nephilidae > Trichonephila > Trichonephila inaurata. Next base: position 348,084 of record BMAV01012670.1, read on the forward strand.
ATATCGCAGAAAGTTTAATCGGTATATCCACTGCCGATTTCTTTTGATTAATTTGAGCCTCATTAACTTTCAAGACATTCAATCTGCCTCTTTGCATCCTATCGCCTGGACTGTAATTCTCACTCGAACTCCTATTGCTTCGGTCCCCTCTATTAATATCATCATTTCAATCTCCCTTTCTAAATTGGTATCCCCTTTCGTTGAATGAGCGGTCATCGTTCTGAAATTTATTCCTACTTTCTGACCATTGTTTTCCTTGACGGTCATTCTCGTAGTTACCCCAATAATGATTTCTGCCATTATAAGGATATACGCACATTTTCTGAATTTCTCCAATTTCAGCGATTATCATCAACATTAGACAACCTTTGCTCATTTTGACCCCGATTTTTCACATTATCTCTATTCGTCGAAACCCGCGTTGATTTGCAAGAATAACTCTCTTCAAATTTAGCTAAGATTTCCAAAAGTTGTACAGATTTTGTGGATTTCGGACCTCCTCATAGTTTTGAAATTGTGGTTCCAGTCTAACAAAAATGTGGTCTACCAAGTCCGCCTGCGACATCCCTAGTTTTAATTTCTGGTGCAGTTTTAATAAATCGTAAAAAAATCCTTTGGCTCCTGATTCCTTCCCTGCTGAGAGGCATAAAACCTCGTTTCCAAATCTTTCTTTTTTCTTATGGCGGGGAATGCTTTTGATAATTCTGCTTTTAACTGCGTGAAATCCGTGGGGGTATCCTGCACTAACATTGATCCTAATATCTGATGCCAATCTCGGGCTCTTCCCTGGAGATGATATTTCAAATAAGCACATTCTAAATCGCTAGGTATTTCTAGTAATTCTATTTGATTGTCTATGGCTTCCAAAAATTCGGACACATTTTCCGACCCGGAAAAACACATTTCTGGTAAAATACCAAACCGACTCGAGCTTCCTATAAGTTGGTCATATGAATTAAATCTGTTCTTGTTCCAATGTGATATTGTTCCACTTTGGTGACCATATCTTTGATTGTCAGCGTGAATTAGAGGTGTGTGATTCTCAAAATGATCAGACATTTTAAATTCTTAATATTACTTTATTAAGAACATAACTTAAACCTCTAACAATTTAGATAAAATTATATAAGTGAGAATCTATAATGAACCACAAACACACAGTGATAGTTAAACCGAATCGCGTAATTTAGACCACTTTTTCTAAATAATTATATTATCCTCCTACTCTCACTTCTGATAATATTACAAGTCCTAATATCAAATAATCAGTCCTACCTTAATCCAAGCTAATATTCAATCACTATATGGAAATGTCTGGGTGCGCGTGCAATGGTATGCACCTTGTAGCATTGGCTGGGTTGGCCGGTAACTTTAAGATAGGCTGTCAATTCACGCTCGTATCTCTTCCAAACATAACTTTCCCTAAATTGCCATCCTGCTTAATGAAAGTTCTGTTATTTAAAAGCTATCTTATTTGCATTTCTTATTCGCATTTCGCTTCTTGGGTTTGGGTTGGAAAAAGAGTTGCCATTAATCTTGGCCGCCAAAGAACCCAGAGGTTATGTTAAACAAAATACGCGTGAGCCCGTCACAACCACCTCCAAGAAGCAAAACGTGATTTATTCGACAGTCTTTGGCCCTTAAGAAATTACGTGCCTAAATTTTTTTTTCTTAATCACCTCGCTTTTCAAGTTTTATTTAAATTTAAACCTTGAATCCTCATTTTAACTATTAATTTTCAATATACAACTTAGACTTTAATTTTCATTATTCATCTGAAATTTAATTTTTATTATTCCTCTTATAACTCTTGACAGCCACAATAAATTTTACTCAATTAAGTAGACCAACATTACTAGTTATGCATTTTCGTCATGGTAGATTCTCACTTTTACAACAAATATGCTTATGCCCCATCCGGGCTAAGGGACCGGGAAAAAAACCATCTATGACTTAGATGGAAAAACGGGTTCCACACACATACCCCTTAACTAACTTAAATCTACTTAAATGCTACTTAATGTTACTTAAAAAGTCTTATTAAAATCTTCTTTATCTTCTGTTGCTGTTCCATTTAATACAAAAAAAAGGAAATTTGAGACTTGGTTTTCAAATTTGAATTTAGGTTCTGTCACCCTAAAATAAAAACTTTTTAAGTTACTTGGCAAAATCTATATTCACATAATACCAGTATATTTCACAATTTTCATACATTATATATCACTTTTAAATTACAACAAATTTTTATAAATTTATCTCATCTGGTTCTCTCAAAAACTTCCCATCAGTCGCGCAGCGCCGTTAATGTTATTGTTAGAATCCTATCTACGCTGCGTTTCCCTGATTCAGATGTACATTAATATGAAACAATACAACAATATATATATATGTATATATACACTATATAATTACAAACATTTTTCAATAAATCTTTAAAACTAATAACCAAAGTAATTGTCGCATCTCAGGGAAGTCATACATCGAAGTAAACAAAAGCATAATTACAATTGTTTTCTCCATCAATTGAGAAAATATTTTACAAGTCAAAAGTTCAAAAAAAATTACACTCATTGTAGTGTCAAATTTTGCTTGGATTATAATTTTTAAATACCGCCCGAGACTTCCTTCTTTGCAATAATTCTTCCTACCATTTGTTGGAAAGAATATAAAATGAAACAATACAACCTGATTTCTATGGCTTGTCATTTCCTACTAGTACTTCCAAGGGTAAGGTACTATTAGTTTCGCTCCCCTTCTAATTTCTTGGCAATTCTGTTGAGGGTTATCTTTTTTGTTGGTTTTCCTGCTCGTTGATCTTGCCTGTTCCCTGATGTAGGGTCTGTAGTGTTCTCCTCTGCTGTTCCTGGCTTGATCTGACTTCACTTTACTGGTTGGTCGGGTTTCTTGATCTTGCTTCTTTCGTGGGCTAAGGTTATATCTCTCTCTATCTTGAACTGCTGCTCCTGCCGTTCGGTTCGTCTTCCTACTTATATAAATATTAGTGGTATTATTTGACGATAATTTTCTCTTTTTAAGGTTTATACGTTTCTGAAACTTTCTTAGTGGTCCACTTGACCAAGATCCATACGATCGTTTATATCCTAATCTTTATTGGCGTTTTCTTTTAATCTTTGTTCTATTATTTGAAAAAGAGCTAGGTAGTGATGTAAAAAGTGGTGCGTGCTTATCTGCTCTACCTGTGTGTCTCTTACGTTGATTTCATTTAAGATTTATCCATTTTTCCTCTAACTCACGCTTTACGTCAGACCCCTTCTTCCTATCATATTGCGACTCATTTGATCTTCGTTGTACTCTTTCCCAACTACTCGTTTCCTGACGTGAAGTAATGCTATCTGAGCTACCTCTTCCTATCTCAATCTCGTCACATTTACTATGACGATATATTCTCACTTGATCATCATTGACGGTTAACCTTTTTCCTGATGGCCATATTATAACATTGTTATTATTTTTTACTTCTAACATCTTATACGGACCTTTAAATTTTTGTTTAATTTGGCACAAATTTTGTTGGCTGCTGAACTTAAAGAGTATATTTCTAACAAGACCCAGTCATTCACTTTAGATTGCACATCACGCCTGCGTCTATTATAATAATTCTCCCATTTTTACATGTTTAGCTTTTGTGTTTCGTCTAGCATCATGAAACGATTTTTCAATATTGCCTACTGCAAACTCAGTTCCGTCTGAAACCATGATTAATTTTTGAAGTATGGTTATCAACTTTCGAAACAAAAATAATTCCGCAGGGTTTTTCCCATCGTTCATTCACTGCTGTACGAATGTACGTTCTGTTCTATTTGCCTGAGGTCTATATACAACAGTCTTCACATGCCTTATGCCTAATCTTTCATTTAAGTGTTCAAAAATTTCAGATACAGATTTGGGACCGTGATCACTTATTAATTTTATTGGATTTCCTCAACGCGATATAAAATAATCAAAAAATGTATCCGCTATTACACGAGTCGATGAATTTTTAAGAGGTATGATTTCAGCCCATTTGCTGAAATGATCGGTAATTACTAAAACATATCGATTACGTCTCACTCTCGATGTAGGGTACAGGCCTAACAAATCTAAAGTAACTATCTCATTTGGATAATTTGATATGATCGGATTTAATCGACCTGCTGGTAACGCGTTTTTATAATTATTAACTTGGCACATATGGCATGTAGAGACATATTGGTCAATAAATTTTCTCATATACAAGAAATAACAAACGTCCCTTATTTTAAGATAACTCTTAAAACGACCAAAATGACCCGCTATGGGCTTGTCGTGAAATTCTCTCATTATTTCATTCCTTAAGGACTTTGGAATGTATACTTCAATTAGACGGAAGTCGCGAGAACAATTCTCACATATCGTCACATTAAATCTGTTATCTTCCGGGTTTTCTAAATATCTATAGATATGACCTATAGATAGCAGCGTGATCAGTAATAACTTTAATCGGCTGTGATCTTAAATATGTTCTGAATTTATTCAGCGAACACACTTCTGCTAAACATTCGCTCTCGGTTACCGTATAATTCCTCTCAGCGTTGCCCAGAGTACTCGAAGCAAATACAACTTGTCTCTGTTCTTCGTTTAGTACCGCTCCAACACTTATTGAACTTGCATCATTAAATAACTCGAAAGGCTTTTTGAAATCCGGCAATTTTAAAACTGGCGCCTTTGTTATGGCTGCCTTGACCGCGTCGAATGCCTTCTGCGCCTCAATGGACCAGAAACCTTTTTTTTAATTTTCGCTTAAGATTATAAATGGGTTTGAAAAGAACAGCATAATTTTTAATAAATTTCGCGTACCAGTGTTACATACTCAAAAACTTGGATACCTCTTTGGAATTACGTGGTGTTTTCATCTCAAGTATGGCTCCAACCTTTGTCTCATCCGTTTTGATTCCTTCCTTACTAATAATCAATCCTAAATACTTAAATTCATCAATTCGAAATCTACATTTTCCCTTATTTAAGGTCAATCTTGCATCTTGTAATAGCCTAAAAACTTCCTTTAAATGCTCGACATGTTGACTGAACGATGGAGACGGGATAATCACGTCATTCATGTATACACTCATAAACTTCCCTATCACCGGTTTCAGGATTAGGTCAATTGCCTTCTGAAAATTGGAAACCACCCTTGATAAGCCAAATGGTATACGCCGAAATGCGTAGGTGCCACTTTTTACTACGAACGCGGTCTTAACAATATCACTGGGGTTTACTGCCATTTGAAAGTACACAATTCTTAGATCAAGCGATGACATTATTGTCGTATAGGAGATATTCGTTATTAAATCATCTATTAACGGTAAGGGATAGCGTGGATACTTCGTCACCGAATTTAATTTCTTGTTGTCAACCGTAAATCTATATGCTTCCAAATTATCCGGTGGTAACCCATTATTTTTTTACATAACACAACTGGTGACACGTACGGGGAATGAATTAGAAATATGGTTCGTTCTTGCAATATTTTCTCTATATGTAATTCTAGTGTCGCTTGTTTTTGCCGATCATACCTGTAAAGCCTGGAAACAACCGGTGGACTATCTCCAGTATCAATTTCATGGTATAAAACATGAGTAAGACCTGGTTTATCTGAGAACAATCCCTTAAAACTATTAAACAAATTTTTTAACTCCAGCTTTTGCTTATCCTTCAACTTTGTCTTAGACAGATCTATTTCTACATTTTCTTACTCAATGTTTTTAACCGCCTTATCTATTTGCGAATCGAGAATCTTTAACGATTTTCAATCAAAGTCTAAAACACTCTTTGATCCTTTTATGAAGTCTAACCCAAGAATATATGGGTATTCCAAACCTGTCAACACATGAAACGACCAAGATTTTTCAAACTCCCTAATTCGAATATTCAATTCTACATGTCCTATATTTTGACATTTTGCTCCCTGTGCTGTTATCACCTGAGCACGCGATTTTTTTACTTGCTTATAAAAAAAATATTTTTTATATATTTCCTCAGATATAAATGATTTCTCTGCTCCAGTGTCCCATAACGCTTTCAAAAATGTTTCATTTAAAGAAACAGGAGCATATGGAAGTTCCACTGGAGATATACATATCGCAGAAAGTTTAATCGGTATATCCACTGCCGATTTCTTTTGATTAATTTTAACGTCATTACCTTTTAAAACATTCAATCTGCCACTTTGCATCCTATCGACTCGACTGAAATTCTCACTCGATCCCCTATTTCTGCGGTCCCCTCTATTAAAATCATCATTTCAAACTGACTTTCTAAATTGGTATCCCCTTTCGTTGAATCTGCGGTCATCGATCTTAAATCTATTCCTACTATCTGACCATTGTTTTCCTTGACGGCCATTCTCGTAGTTACCCCTATAATGATTTCTGCCATTATTTGATATACGCCCAACTTCTGATTTTCTCCAATTTCAGCGATTATCATCAACATTAGACATCCTATGCTCATTTTAACCCCGTCTTTCCACATTATCACTATTCGGTGAACCCCGCGTTGATTTGCAAGAATACCTCTCTTCAAATTTAGCTAAGACTTCCAAAAGTTGTACAGTGTTCTGTGGATTTTGGACCTCTACGTAATCCTGAACTTGTGGTTCGAGTCTAACAAGAATGTGATCTATCATGTCCACTTGCGACATCCCTAGTTCCAGTTTTTGGTGTAATTTTAATAAATCATAAGCAAAATCCTTTGGATCATGATTCCTTCCCTGCTGAGAGCCATAAAATCTCGTCTCTAAATCTTTCTTATTTCTTATGAAGTTGAATGCTTTTGATAATTCTGCTTTTAACTGCTCGAAAACCGTGGCGGTATCCTGTACTAACACTATTCCGAATATCTGATACCAATCTCGGGCCCTTCCTCGGAGATGACCTTTCAAGTAAGCACATGCTAAATCGTTAGTTATTTCTAGTAATTTTATTTGATTGTCTATGGCTTAAAAAAATTCGGTCATATTTTTCCGACCCGGAAATCACACTTCTGGTAAAATACCAAACCGACTCGAGCTTCCTACCCCGGGTCATATAAATTAAATTTGGTTGGGCACCAATGAGATATGGCCCCTCTTGGTGACCATATCCTTGATTGTCAGCGTGAACTAGAGGTGTGGGATTCTCAAAATGATCAGACATTTTTAATTCTTAATATGACTTTATTAAGAATATAACTTAAATGTCTAACTATTCAGATAAATTTATATAAATGAGAATCTAGAATGAACGAACACATATAAATAGTTAAACCGAATCGCGTAACTTAGACCACTTTATCTAAATAATTATATTATCCGCCTATTCTCACTTCTGATAATATTACAAGTCCTAATATCAAATAATCAGTCCTACCTTAATCCAAACTATGATTCAATCACTGTATGGAAGCTTCTGGGTGCGCGTGCAATGGTATGCACCTTGTAGCAATGGCTGGGTTTCCCGGTAATATTACGATAGTCTGTCAATTCAAGCTCGTATCTCTTCCAAACATAACTTTCCCTAAATTGCCATTCTGCTTACTGAAACTTCTGTTCTTTTAAAAGCTATCTTATTTGCATTTCTTCTTGGATTTTGGTTGGAAAAGAGTTGCCATTAATCTTGGCCGTCAAAGGACCTAGAGGTTATGTTAAAGAAAAGACGCGCGAGCCCTTCACAACTTTATTAAGAATACAACTTAAATGTCTAACAATTTAGATAAATTTAAATAGCGAGAATCTAGAATGAGAACAAACACGCACAATGATAGTTAAATTGAATCGCGTAACTTAGACCACTTTCTCTAAATAATTATTCAATCCGCCTACTCTCACTTCTAATAATATTATATATAAATCCTAATATCAAATCATCAGTCCAACCTTATCCAACCAAGATTCGATTTCTATATGGAGACGTCTGGATGCGCGTGCAATGGTATGCATCTTCTATTACTGGTTTACTTTCCAGGTAACTTTACTACTGGCTGTCAATTCACGCTTGTATCTCTTCAAACATAGCTTTCCCCAATTTGCCATTCCGCATACTGAAACTTCTGTTCTTTTAAAAGCTATCTTATTTTCATTTCTTGTTCGCATTTCGCTTCTTGGGTTTTGGTTGGAAAAGAGTTGCCTTTAATCTTGGCCACCAAAGAACCCAGAGGTTATGTTAAAGAAAAGACGCTTGAGCCCGTCACAAAGAATGCTGTCAAATGTTTAAAATTTGCATCGTGTGCTTAAAATTGGAAAGCGTATTTTCTATGAGCATTATTTTAGCATCTTATTATTCATCTGGTTTTTTTTCGGATATATATATATATATATATATATATATATATATATGTTCCCTCTGAATTTAGATAAATTAACTTAGCAACTAAAAAACATTAGATTTATTTGTCAGACTTCGTACATCTAAACCATGGTAAGCAAGGAGGAAGATACCTGGACTGGTACTCATTCTTCCAAGTCACACATCCCATCAAGTGGGAGATAAAGGATCTCCAATTCAGTTTTATAATTAAAAAATGTATCATTATTCTATTCATTTAGTGTTATAGTTAAATCAGTTTATTATTTAATTGGTTTTATTGTTACAATTGCCATATATGGGCAAGCACTGCGTAACTCGCCTTAATTTCCAAGTGACCGAATAAATAAGGTTAGTAACTGTTATAATGAAAAACCAGTCATCAAAACGTAAGTTGCACAAAGGAGCAAAAAGGCACATATTGGTTGATAAACAGAAGTCAATAACATAAGGATAGCTACGGTATACTTGGAGAACATCACCGGTGTTTACCAAAGAAATAATATATATGTTTTAGACGAAAAAAGAAAGATCACTAAGATGCCACAAGCTCTCAGATCCCGTATTAACTCAATGAAAATTAGCCCCTGAATCAAGATTTAAATTTACGATTCTACATCAAATTGGCATTTTTGGACACACATGACGACTCACTCCTTGCTGCAATAGACTTTATGTTTTTATGCAATGCACTTATATTCTGTTGGAAGAATTATTTTTGTTGAAGTGTTATAAAATCACTTTAATTACTGCTATTAAAATTTTGTTGCTGAGACCTTAGTTTACAACTCCCATCCTGTGCTACTCGTTATAATACCGAACCTGTGCTGCTCTTAATACAGTGCTTCTCAAACTTTCAAAACTCGCGATCCAGTATTCAATCATCATTTTCATCGTGCCTCCCTCCACACAATAACGTATTGACTTCAATAATACTATACTTTTACACGAAAGTTACAGTACGACGTATATAAACCCCTCGCTCACCCAAAGCATTAATTTTCTGGACGTATATATACGTCTTTCCGAAATACGATCTCTTCTGTGCACTGTTATTCATAAAATTATTCCTAAGGGTTTGGGATACAATAAAAGGAACTTGACAGTCTTTGCAAAGGATATACTTATTTCAGAGGATTTTGCTTATTTATTCCTTTTCTCTCTCCCCTCCCCAAATAAAACACCAAAATACGCGCGTCTACCCGGAAAACCGTGGCATTGGGAACCGAACCGTGTAAACTTTTAATTGGCAGTTAAGGAATTACTTATAAACCGTATAAAAATCATCAAGATAAGTGTTAATACAAGCCGATGGAATCACTGGTAATTACCAAACTTATTCTTATCTTAGTATTGTTAAATTAATAATAAAATACACATTATACAGTACAGATACTTTTATAAGTGTATTATATCAGTGTAAATGTGTGTATTTTATATTTATTATGTCAGAAGTATTTTGTTTGCATGCTTTCAGTAAATATAAATAATGTTTTGAATAATCTTTAGTTTTCAACTTTTCTATATACTCGCGCCTCCCTTGTAGAGTTATCACGGCCCTCAAGGGGGGCACGCCCCACAGTTCGAGAAACGCTGTCTTAATAATATTACAGAAACACACCCTTCTTTAAGAAATTATTAATACTCGAAACGGTAGTCTATGGAAAAGACAAAAATGTTGCAATCCAAATTAGATTAACTATACAAATTCATTATTTGATAAAATAAAATTCATCGTATATATTCCGTACAAACACGTTATTGAAGTTCTCAACGCCCGGTTGCCCTTAATACCAATCTTCCAGAGCTTGCAGCTAGGAAAGATTTGTTCCACTGGAGTTACGATTCTTTTTTTCGTGCGCATAATAACAAATATTGGTCATCGGCACTCGTGGTAGCTCATGGCCGTCCTTGGCGGAACCTCCTAGATGCTTAATCCATGTTTAGAAATTGTTGCCAAATTCTCTGAATGACAGATGGACTGAGTTTCAGCTATGTATCCACTTCTATTTGACTTTCTCCTGCCTCTAATTTTTCAATAGCTCGCCATCGCAGTTCTTGGGTCAAATGATGCTTGGAGGTTATTGTTACAATTTTGCTATGCCAGATTACAATATGCTATGCCAATTATACAGAAACGACAATTACTGCCTTGCTCTGAGACGTCCATTTTTATACCCCTTACATATGACATATTCCACTATTTTGTATTATGCAATAAAGAGAGAGAGTTGAATTTACTTACCAACATATTCAAATTTCATTGAAACTGGTGTATTTTGGGGCGAATCACCGCTATTTTTGTAATATTTCTTTAATTTATGATATCCAGTGTATATACAGACATACACAGAGTAAGTACCTTAGACCACCAAGCTTACCTATCAATACTTGTCAAACTATAAGTATATTTTTTGATGGAGGTAATGGACCTACAAAATACGGTTTTCTATATGAGGAGGGTTAAAATTAGATAACTGAAATGTGTCCTATTTGGAGTTTTTACATTTCTCGCAGTTTTACTTTGTTCACATGATGTCTTGGTTTTACGACTTTTCTCCACAAACCCATTTTTAACGTAGGATCATATAAACGTGACATATACCTCCTTAACCAAAGGTTGAACTTCAGTTTGTGCAAGATCATGTATGGAATTCATTACTAACTTTCCGCATGGTTCTGACCCAAAGGAAGATTGATTTTAGTTAAAACATTAAACATCACAAAATCGTCACATAAACACGCGCCTGACTGTAAGGTAACTAGTTTAAATGTTATACTAGAATTAAGTTTCGGTTGCTCAAGTTCCTGATCCTCCCTTTGAGCCTCGTAGTTCAAAGGGACCAACATCACGAACAGCCTTCATGCTAATTTATAAGGCAACGTTAATGAACATTCACTCATTCAACATTTGCGCTTCCGCCAGTGCCGCGTAATCTAAGGTAGCATTTGGATCTCACCTAAACGTGAAAAGCACATATAGTATTATTTTACTAATTTGAAACAAACCTGCCTGTACTAAATTGTAACAAATACTCTAAATGTTTCTGTTGAGTGGGAAAAAGCTTACCATTTTTTCCTTTAAAAGGAAGAAGTTGAAGGTTTATGATCCGTTAGTATTACGAACTTGTGTCCCTTTTAAGCATATATTAGAATTGTCAAACTGCTGAATACGCAACCAACAACTCTCTATCATACGAACTATAGTTCCTTACAGCCTTTTTAGTATGCTTAGTATGCATTCAAATAACCGTCGATTTGATATAGAGATGATGTGCTTATCGTGCACCCAATGGCAGCTCAAACCATCACACCAGATGCAGCACCCTTATGCCGATATTGAATGCAAGCAGACAACGAGAACTCTCCTCGGAGCCTCCATACAAATATATGGCATCTGTAATGTTGCATGCAGAACCGGGATTTACCTGAAAAAACAATATTGTTCCACTCCTGTATCCAGCTATGTTGATCAACGCGCCAGAGCCGCAGTGTCTCTCTATGCTGCATTGTCAAAGGGAGCCGAAGTAATGGTCGTCACGTTGACAATCCTCACAGTTGCAAACTTCATTGCATAGTACAAGCGGATACTCAGCATATCTGCAAACGCCCATTTCCTGACTAAAATGTTTGGCAGGGCTGACCTCACAATATGTCTGTCTTCTTAAACGTTAGTTATGGGACGTAGGGGAGATCCTACATGCTGTTCAGTTTCACTCTGAGCAACCCATTGGTTTCATATTCACATTACAAAGGTTGGATTTCGACCAACGTGACGAGTGATATCACGGAACGATAATACGCACTCTTGATAGGCAACGATTCTGACTCTATTGAATTTCGACACTTGCTGGTACACATTTCTTCTTATTCAAGGCATAACACGATAATCTGAGTAAATTCCGACCATACAAAGTGATTTCTGAATAAGAAATCAGCAAAACAACTTTCTTTTTATTCAATGCTTCAGACGTCGTTTCTCTCTTCGGCATCATTTAAATGCGCTGAAATACCAATCATTTGCACATAACACAATCTCTTCTTCATTACATATGATTTTGACAGTCATCGAATCATTCCTTCGTGGTGTTGCAATTTTAATGATCAGCAGTGTATTTTGACACCATAAACATATTTTTCTTTATTAACCCTTTGTCTACTGTATTATGATTAAATATAATTTTTTTCATGCAATATTTTTTTTTGAGTTACTTTTTTGAAAATTAAGGGATATACATCAATAAAATATTCCATTTTGGAAAATTTAATCCGTTAGACGGAGGACTAAAAAATAGTCTTATAATAAACTGCAGTTAGTAAAAAATGCAACGCCATGAAGGAATCCTCAGAATTAAATGAAATTTAATGCACAAACGACTTGTATTACTACAAATAAATGACGAAATTTTCAAAGCAAAAAAACAAAATTAAGTTGCCGAAATCAGTATTTGGTGTAGCCACCACGCACTGCAACAAGTGCTGTTATACGATGTGGCATGGAGTCAAACAGATTTTGAATGTCTGCTTGTGGAAGAGAATTACATATTACTTGTATCCGCAGCAAAAGTTCGTCTTTTGAAACTGCAGGACGTAGATCGCGAGTGAGACGCCGACCAACCAAATCCCACACGTGCTCAATAGGTGACATATCCAGCGAATAAGCAGGCCAAGGAAGAAGTTGCATATGTTGGGCTGAACAGAACAGTCTTTGCAACATGTGGATGTACATTATCCTGCTGAAAGATAACTCCAGGGATGTCTTGGTGGAAGGGAATGACATCGGGTTGTAGTACTTCACGGACATACCTATTGCTATTGAGATTACCCTCATTTCGTAGCAAATTCGATTGTCCATGATACGAAATCGCACCCCCAAACCATAGCTCCGGGTGTTAGGCCACTATGTTGTTCGATAATGCACTGTGGAAGGTAGCTTTTACCGGCATAGCGTCTAACATGAATGCGGCCCTCATGGTCCCACAAATTGAAGCGTGATTCATCTGAAAAGACAACTTGGTGCCAATCAGCTTGCCAGGTTCTGTGCTCATGAGCCCAATGCAAACGCAGCCGTCGATGGTTTGCCGTGAGGGGGATCCTATATAAAGGCACCCTTACACGCAATCCAAGGTGCAGTAGATGTCGATGAATTGACGAAGTCGACATTAGTACACCCGTAGCAGTAGACCAACGTGCTGTCAACTGCCTGGAGGAAGCTGTACGATCATTCACCGCCATGCGAATCTGGTGTCGATCGTTGTGCGCTGACGTCTCCTTCCATCTTCCACCGCCATTTTTTCGTGTGGTTTGGGGTTTACCGGTCCACTGCTTCTAAACTTGCATCACTGTGGAACTGTTCCGCTGCACACAAGCTCCTATTGCGCGATAGTAAAATCTTCCTTCTCGAAGGTCGATAATCTTTCAACGTTCAAACTCCTAAGTTGTTGGAATTTACAAACAGCAGTGTTCAAAAAGACCGTTTAAAAATGCCAAATAACCAGAGAGCACTAATATTTTACTGCATAAAAAATTTATTTTTGTAAACTATAAAATTTTTAAAATTTGCTTACTTTTTACTAATAAAAATTGGTTTTGCATATAAACTTAATTTGATGATAAACAAAGAAACAGTTTTTCTTTTTTTCTCAAGAATACATCACACGTTGTGCATTTTGTGTGACGTTTCGATTGAATGTTTTATAAAGCACTAAGTCCTGGGGTAAGAAATATTGTATAACCTGAACATGAACTATTGCACGCTGGATCTTGTTCAGTCTATTGATCGTATCCTTCAAAATCTGACGAAAATTCCAGTATATTATTTGCTGGCACTTCATTTGAACAATCATCTATTAGTGCATCATTGCTTTCAGATGATTGGTTTCATAACAATTCCAAAGCCTCTTAAAGACTGAGCTTCTTTTTTCCAGAAATTCATAGCACCTTGAAAACCTCATATTATTGTTAAATCTCAGCTACACACGAAGAAATTAAAATGCTAATTTTTCAATGAAAAATAGGTATTTCATTTAATTGTGGGGGGAAACAAGCAAGTTCAGATTCAAATTTCAAAATTTTTTGGAAACGTTGGAGGAAACAATAAGAAAAGCAAAATAAATAAGTTAAACTAAAAAACACAACTCTATTACACTTTAGTAATGAGGCTACTACACAACGAAAGACAGTAATAAACTACAAAGACGAAAAGTAAACACGAAGTGCTTTCTCCAACATCTAGTGTGCTGACGGTACTTATAAGTACTAAAGAGTTATTCAGTTGTAAAATAATTAGCCAAATTGTTATCTAAGGTGTTAAATAACATATAAAAAATAAGACACTTACCTTTTGACTTTAATTCGCCACGGTAGCCGAGTGGTATAGGTATCGGATCGTGGCTTGCCTTGTCACGAGTTCGAGCCTAGTACCACTAAAGACCCGCCGTGTAGGGCAGCGATGCACGTTAAATCTGTCGAGAGCTGAAACGTCCTCCCACTGGTGTGGTGTGCTAGTTAGGAAAGGGAAGTGCCAGCTCAGAGGTGTCGTCCACGTCACTTGACCACATGATTCAAATCACGTGGTCCGTCGCCAAAAGCACTCGTGTAGCTGAACAGTGTGCGACGTTAATATTCAATCACAATCAATTTGATTTTAATTACTTTTGCGGAACCAAAATCACAATCTTGGCAATCCGATCAAAATGGCAGCTGAAAACGCAACTTATACTTCAGTTTTAAAACTATTCGCCTTGCCCGCTAAAATACTTATCATAAAACCCCTGCTGCGATGTATCCTGGAAGACTGGCATTAAAAGAGTGTTCCTGCTATGTACCGTCAGAATATTCTTAAAAATGGTTATTCTATATAATTTTAAAGTGGGTGGTATTTATAAGTACCATCAGTAGATAAAGGGTTATAAAAATAAGTCGAAACGGTTTAATTTTTCAAAAGATGTATATATATTTTTTTTCAAATTACTTCCATAGCAATCTTAATCATCCTGAGAAACAAATGCATCATAAAATTACGGAAGAAATTCAAATCTTCCATCAATAAATCGGTAAAATATGTTTGTGTAGAGCGTTCTCGAAGCCAAGTGAGGTAGTGTTCGTTAAGGCTGTTTTCGGCTAATGTTAAAGTATAGGACCCGAATTCGGAATATTTTTTCAGATATAAAAGTACCCACAAACAATTATATTATATTCTGGCTTCACTATTCTGTAGAGAATCACTTATTGTATCATACTACTCATTTTTATCCGAGTTTTTTGATACATTTTTTTCTTTTATAAAATTTCTTTCGCATTTTTTCTCCTATACCGTAATGCTAAATGAGCTATCCCCTTACATGTTAAAAGAAAATAAAAACTAATTATTTATGAAATATTTTGAAATTTTAAAAACATTATATTATAAACAAAAGCATGAGTTACAATGTCACAAATTTTTATAAAAAAATTGAAGTATTTCTTCTGTCCAAAAATGTGCTCCACGATAAGTTCACGCTCTTGTGTATACGGCGAAAACAGCCTTAATAATATAGCATCTTGAAGCAACACTAAGGCTATTGGCCTACGGACTTCATAATTTGTAACTTTGTTCAAAAGATGAGGTTGACACCTTAGCTGGCATTTTAGTCTCCAGGCTTCCATACCACTTTAACCTGACGACTTTGGGTCACGACAGGTTTAATGTGCATCAGCCTCTCTACATAGCGATCTTCAGTAGCAATAACCTATTTTAATGTAGATTGTCAAGCATAAATATTTCTTACATTATATCAGATAAACAAACTTTACAATATTTTTGCACTAGAGTAATACAAAATTAGGGATGAAGCTCATAATTTTAAATAATGGTTCAATGACGAGGATGACACAAAAATTGGTATTTGTTCATACCAACGTATGGCAGTTTCTAAAATATCAAGAGTTGAATACATGGCATGATTTTCCAAAATGTCTTAAAAAATAACTAGTCAGTGGTTGAAAACGAATTGTATCATATTAGACTCAGTTCTTCAAAAACTGCCTACAGGTTTGGTGAATTTATATTTCTTCGAAAATGTTTTTGGTAATTGTGCCTTGCATCTAAACACATATTTTGAAATTTGAAAAGATTTTGATATGATCTTAAAACCAAAAGAACACTATGCACTTTAATAACAGCAAAGGGTTTTTTCAATGTCTTGAGATATTTTTGATCATTTTTCGTAACTTGTAATATACTTTTACACCTAAATAAATATTCTTATTGAAGTTTAATTTTGGTTATTAATAATGATTAACCAACTAATACGATGCAAAAGAAAAAGAATAATGGATGCCTTCCTTAAAGTCTTTTCTACTCCCAATGATGATGTACTACAACAAAAATATTTAAAAAATTTTAAGAGCTCTCTAAAGGACATTAATACTATTACCGAAAAGAACATTATAAATTTGACTGTGTGTGTGTATATATATACACACAGTTAATATTCTCTACTATATAGACATGAATCATTATTATTACACTATAGCTGAAGCATAGAAAATCAGGAGTTGTTATTTAAACCAGATATTAGAATTTAGAGAAGATATGTAATAAATTGTAAAAGTAATAGAATTTAATATATATATATATATATATGATGTATTATAAACACTGCTGAGACTTAGGATAGCTCTTATATATAAAATAATTTATATAAAAGTGGGGTTTATTATATTTTTAGCCATACAACCTCCCCCCTCCCTTTCTGTTAATAATACTGAGCAAAATCCTATTGAAAATAATGGATAAAATATCTAAATCAATTACGAGAAAAAAGTAACTTACCTAAAAATTGCATTCAAAAATGCATAGTCCGTGCTAAATCTGAATACAATAAATAAGTTATTGCCAGATTCTGGACCCAAATACAAATTTAAATCGTGGAATTGGCTGAATAATGGCTCTGAGCAAAAACTGTGAAATTAATATAAATAAAACAATTAAACAGTATGTATAAATATTACCATCACAAGAGGAACAATAGGATTATAAATGTATTTAAATATTTAAAAAAAACTCCTATAATTAAAATTAAACTAAGAGAATAACTAATTTTATCTAAAATTCGAATATGCAGGTCTATATCTAAGAAAAATGAAAAATTTATAAAAATAAACTATTAATATTTTATAAGGAATTTAATCTTTACTATTTAAAATTTCTTTATACAACTAGCTATTAATAAAATTAATTGGGTATTTTTGATTTAAGCAGTATTTAATGAAATGTTTACAGTTTTTTAAAAAATTTTCTGATTTTTTCGAGACAAGAAATTTATTGCATTGAATGCAATTAATAATAATATTTCTGAATATAGAAAGGTGTACATTACTTTTCCAATGAGGTAATTATATATATATATGTATATTGTATATATATATATACATACATATACATATACAATGTTTTCATTTCTCATAGTCTTTTTACTCATATTAATATCATTATTTCAGTTTTTAGTTTACCACCCATTAAAAAAAAATTCTTTTACAACTCAACGGTTATCAATAATATTCTGAAATACATAAAAACATATATAAAGAACATAGAGAATTTAATTCATCACACTCTAAAATTTTAACGGTTTGATAGGTATTTTTATTAAAAAAGCAAGTGTCGATTAACTAATAATATTCTTGTTTCAAAATTATTAAGTCTAACAAAAAAATGTTTTAACTAAAATCACAATATTAGTCTATCTTTATATTTTTTTTGCGTGTGTGTTTGTGTCAGTGATTATTATTTTTTTACAAAGGTAAATGATTCAGAAAGAAATAATTTTTGTTATACCTAACGATCTATTTTAAGTTAAACATGTAAAAAGTTTTCTTAAATCATAGTGTGCACAAATATAAAAATTATTATAGTAAAGATATTTTTTTTTCCACAAAAACTAATTTTATCTAGCTTTTTTCCCTAAGTAAACAAAAAAACAATCAATATTTCATTGCGTATTTCCATCAACATTCCATCATTTTTTTTCAATTTCTGCTAAGCAATTAGCAAATATTTCCTAAAATGAAGAATTTAAGCTTAAATAAATGATAAACAATTCCTTTCATTAAATATTTTATACATAAGTATAATTAAACTAGCTGAATATTAGCTTTAAATTGCTTTAAAAGGTCTATTTAATATTCTCCGCGGTGGAATTTATATTTCTCACAAATCACACTAGATGGCATTAAAAGGCTTAAAACTTTCAACGACGGCGGGAAGTAGCAGCTGTTCTGAATTTTTAATCTTTCTTTCGATAACATATTTTGCTGGGTTTATGGTTTCCTTTCGTGTTAGTAGAATCAATTTTATGTGCCTTGTAATCTTCATAATCTTAAGAATTTGATGCTTGGGCTTGATCTCAAATTTGTCACATTTTTATTTAAACATAAACAAGTTGATTCTGTTTTTGTTAAGAAATAATATTGGGAACTTTTATAGGATAAAAATGAATTTAACCTAAAAAATTTGTTTAGTTATTTTAATTGCGAAAGTGGAATTTTTTTTAATATCAATTATTTTAATGCATTTTATTTTTAATTTAAAAACAGAGTTTTTGTATTTAATTATATATTTTTTTTTAATAAAAAAAGTATAATAATTGGTGCTTGACTTTTCAAGGGAAATACATTTTCTGATTTCTTTTCAATTATGTGAAGAAAATGCAGCAAATAAAAACAAATTCAATTTGTTGATTGTTAGTTTTGATACGATGGTTTGAATTTTAAAACAATTATTTACAATATTTATTTTTGAAATAATTTATTTGTAAAAGATCATCAGTTTCTAAATGCAGGGTAAACAATAAAAATTCATTAAAACTTTTGCAAAATTCAGTTAGCTAAGAATGTATAAGCGAGACTATACTCATTTTCCCTTAGAAAATTATGAGAAAATACAATATATTGAATAAATGGAATTTAGTGATTCATTTTTCTAAAATAACTCATTGCATTACTTTTTCTAATATATCCCAGAGAAGTTTCTTTTAAGGCTTGTTAGCAAAAAAAAAGTATTTACATATTAGACGATATAACTGTTTCAAGCTAAAAAAAATATTCAAACTTGAAGCTATAACATACTCAATGCATCTCTCAAATAAAAAACTGAATACTTTGCAATGAAATATTAAGGTACTATTTAACACAAAAAATATGAACTGCAACTATTTTATGCAATAAACCTATTTACAAGGAAACTATAAGAGTGATACTGACTTCCGTAGAAGCGGAAAATTTGGAAAGATTATTATAAATATACACCCAAACGACACACACACTCACACACACACACACACACACAACTCCAAACTCCTTTCTTTTGTTTTGTGAATTTTGTATAATTAAATACTTATTATATTAATTTTAAAATGTATAAATTTGATTTCTTAATGCGAATTGATTATTATTTTATAGCAACGATTCTCAAACCGTGGGGATTTTTACGAGGGGGGCGCGAGAAGATTATTTTATAAAACATTATTAAGTGACTAAAGATAAGCAAAACAAAATACATTTTGACATAAAAAAGAGCAAAATTCGCATTTACACTCATAAAATATGCTTAAAAATGTATCGTTACTGCACTATATATATTTGATAATTAACTAATCAATGCTAAATAAAGAACATGTTTAATAATTACTTATGACTGCCATGGACTTGTTTTTCAGAATAAAGTTTTTCAAAGGAAGATTTAGTATTAGAAATTGTCACTCTAAGTTCTTTTCAATATTTAGATAAGTTCTATATAGATGTTTGAAGACATAAATATTTAATGTAGTTAAATATTATTTTGCAATATGTTCTAATTTAAAAATTAGAAAGAAAAAAGTAACATAATACTTATTATATTACTTAAAAATATCTTAGTTAAAATATCTAATACTTAATAGAGAGTAATATGTACAAAATTTAATTTTTATCATGAAAATTTGTACGGTTTATAATTAAGGTCGTATTGTAGCTTTAGTGTCAAAGTATATTACTTTTGCATTCAATACATTGTTATTGTAGAGGGGAGGGGGTGAAAATTATGATTAAAAAATGAATCGCAAATATAAAAAGTTTGAGAAGCACTGTTGTACGTGTAACTGTGATTTAAAATAATTTTTATTGGATTGAAAAACTATGCGTGGAGTGTACAGTTTTGGTGTCGAATAACTTTCTATGTATTTTTTAGAATCAACGAGATATCATTTCTAGTAGTAATAAATCTTTGGTTTCTTTCGCGTTATAGATTTTAAGTGAGTTTCCCATTATTTGATTCAATTTTTTTTTTCTATCTTATTTTTATTTATTTTCTTTTATATAATTTTTTCAATTATTTTCTCAAAGAAATGACACAGATTTTCTAATTAATTTTTTGGTTCTGTTGAACACTATTAATATTAGATTAAAATTGAAAAATACTGTATACTGTTTGTTATGATTGTATTATGACACCAATTAATAAATAATTACTTAATTTAATCTATTTAACTTCGCTAAAATGCTCATAGAATTTTGATGAAAGTTTCTGTGTGCAATTTATTTCTGAATTGCATACTTTGCGTTTATTTTATTATTTTTCATTATTTTAAAAGCACTCAATTGATCCAAGGTATATATACCTGATAAATAATAGTACTCTAATAAGTAATAAATAATACTCTAATAAGTAATAAACAATAATCTAATAAATAATACGCTAGTAAATAATTAAGTTAATAGTTGTCTAATTAAATATCACTCTATAATAGCTTCTACTTTTTAATTCAAATATTATCCGTTTAAAAAAATTAATAAGACTTTACCTCATTTATAAATGAAAGCAATTCTGAAAATCTATTTTAGAGTTATTTGTAATCTTTGCATCACATAGTCTGATTTCTGACATATATATCCTTGCAATGTATTTAGCATTCCATTTATCCTAAAATTTTGTTTCAAACCTTTATTCTAGTGAATTTCTTGATCAGTGTTTGTAAAAGAGCAGGAACCATATATGACAAAGCTTTGATAAATGTTCCATAATTTACGAAAAGGCATGTACATGTGTCCCTCGTATAACATGGTACTTGTAAAACACGTTTTTGATATTACATGGTACAAAATTTGCGATTATTATAACACGGATTCGATATCACACGTTACAAACCTTGAATTAAATACTGCATCGTTTTGATATAACACAGTTTTTTTAAAAAAAATTGAATACCATCATTTTCGTTCAATAGGGGGAATTCCCGATTTTATTGCTTCAGTTGCTGGATTTAAAAGTGAATTGTAAAGTTTTTTAGTTTCCTTATAGAGAAATTCTGAAAGAATTGCTAGATCAAAGCATACAGGTAATTGCAACTAGGTCTGATAACTTTTGTAATGAGAGAGAAATAACTACCAAAGAAGAGTTTCAAACAACTTGGAGAAAAAAAATGGATTAACTGTAATTTCTGATGAGAATGATGATGGAAATTAATTTTTTGATCCTGATAAGCCGTTTGTAATTATTTTATAACGATAATAATTAGTTTTTGAAAACATTCCTTGTTGTATTTTTAATTTTTTTATTTCCTTTTTTTTTTCTTTAAAATCTTGAAGTTAATTTACTCTTTTATTTGTATTGTTTTATTGGAACGAAATTTCTGCTATCATAAAAATTTACACCTTGAGACTAGACTTAGATACAACACAGTACACATTGCCTTGATTTATATTATTTCAAAGTTTCGTATAACAAGGTTTCGGTACAACACGATGCATATTGCACTGATTTATATTATCTACAAGCATAATTAATTTAATAAATAAATGAAATAATAATTTAAATGAATAAATAAAAAAGACTCGTACAACAAGGTACATATTGCCATGATTTATGTTATCTGCAAGCATAATTAATTTAATAAATAAATGAAATAATTTTAAATGAATAAATAAAAAAGACTCGTACAACAAGGTACATATTGCCCTGATTTATGTTATCTGCAAGCATAATTAATTTAATAAATAAGTGAAATAATATAATTTAAATCAGTGATTCCCAAAGTAGTCTATATCGACCCCTATGATGACTCTATGATGACTTGCAAGGGGTCCACTTCAGTGAAAAAAA
>BMAV01012670.1:378599-399733 GCA_019973955.1 Trichonephila inaurata madagascariensis
ACAATCATCTATGCATATCTCAAACTATCCATCCCTATCAAGAACTTAACTTCAAACTATACTCCTCCCAATAGTAATATATTGATTAAATTCAAAAATTGTCTTAAGAACAATTTCAAAGTTCTTTAATTTCCTCCATAAAAATGAGGCTAAATAGAATCTAATTCTAAAATGAAAAAAATAAAAATCATAAATTCTTGAATGATTCCTGGAATCACATGTAACATCTCTTCATATTGTAAGGGGTAGTTTCTTCGGAAAAAACCAACTAACATTCTAAAAAAAGTAAGAAGTGTAATATTTTCTTAGTAATCAAACTGGTACAACAATTACAGAAACTCAAAAAATACTGGCAACCATACTAGAATATAGTTTCCAAAAAAAAAAAAAAAAAAAAAAAAAATCGGTAAATATAAAAATTTACAAAGACAAAACAATCAAACACTTCAAATACTTTCTTCACTTCAACTAACACTCATTGATTCAAAGGATTATCAATTAAAGATTATTAGAACAAAATTTGGTTGTATCAGAAATACAAGTATACCATTTATGCATATAGTAGAGTCTAATAAACTTTAATTAACTTAATTAACTCTAACTAGGTAATCCCTATTATAAAGACGTTTGAACAGAATGTTTAGACTGGTAAAATGAAAGAGAACAGTGTGTCAAGAACATGAAATGGTATTTCAATGAAGATGATTAATATATGTCTTTTTACCATTAATCATAACATTAAGTTAAAAAGTCATACATTTTTTTTTCAAACAAAACTCACTTCCCTTTTCCTTCATACATATAGAGTATCTGCCATTACATTCGCATTATTACATTGAGAGCATTCAAATCTTCATGAATTGTCTATGGAGTCAAGATAGGTACGAAAATTACGCTCTTAATTTGTAATATGGAACCTTTCAGCAACACTTAATATTTGAATTTATAAAAATAAATTAAGTGAACAGAAAATAAATAAAGAGAAAAAGTGACCTCTCTACTTGTTTCAGAAGTATCAAATTGCCAATTAAAAATAAAATAATGGATAGTAATTTCAATATTTAGAAATGTATTTCATTTAGACCTTTTATTGCAAGAGGATTATGGGCTATAAAAAAATCTTTCAACTCATTTATTAGTCCTTGAAACCCAAACACCTCCAAAAAGTGAGTTGATATTTTTTACACGCTACCTAATAATAAAAATTCTTATGTATTATAAAAAGTGTGAAAACAGTTATCGTGTCTGTGTCAACATGTAATATTCACTCATTGCATGAAGTTTCATACTGTTATTATCAGGATATTCTTATTAATTTTTGTAATTCTAGATAAATCTGGACAAAATTGAAAATCTTGTTAACCACCCATGGGAAATTAATGTGAGATACTTAACAAATAATCAATTAACATAGTTAATTATATTTTTAAGAAAATTATATTTTTCATTAAGGAAAACAGTTTTTTTCTATAACTGATTTATGATCACAAAAATATGTATGTCAAAAAATGTATTTCAAATAAAGAAGTGTTCCTAAATAAGGGGAACTGAAAATGTGGTCACCTAATGTTTGATGAAAGTTTCATATACAATTGACGATAAAAAAGATTTCACACAAACTCTTACAACAAATGTTGAAAACTATTCTCCCACTTTCTTTACATATAAGAATAAGAAAAACGAGTAATTTTATAATAGGAAAGAATAATTAAATCTGTTTTCTAAAAAAGTAAAATATTTCATACCAAAGTTTTCAAAAATACGGTCTTGTAACACCTAAATCAAAAAAATTTCATATAATTTTAGTTTTGTCATCACAGTCATTCAGAAGATTCAAAATTTATATATAGTTATCATGTGTGACCTCAACTATCTAAATACTAAGCACCTTTGACCTTCAAATAAACTCAAAGTATATGATATGTATGGAGGGCGCCTTAATAGAAGGACTTATAAGTTACGAAAGCTCAGGTTCTTTAAAAGTAAGTATAATAATTTTTGTTGATAGTGTTTGGTCATCGTAACAAATTTGTTTTATTCTAACATTACAAAGACTTTGTTTTCTAATTATTTATAAAAAGTCATTTTTAGTTCCATAAAAATTTTGTAACTGACATGAGCTTCACTTCATTTATTTAATGAATTTTGATGAGTATAATGCTAGCTATATAGTAAGTTTAACAATTTATTTTAGTTCAACAATTAATTTTGCCATGTTTGAATAAGGAAATTTTACTATGATACATTTTAAATTTTCTAAACAATATCACTTACTTCTTCAATTGTTCCTACGACCATTTTATGAATGAAGATTTGTTTTGTGTATACTTTTCCTCCATTATTTGTATTATGAAGTGGTTACAATTTCTTAATGAGCTAACCAAAGTTGCTCCACTGAACTTACCAGTGTTTAAAAAAGTTTAAGGATTTTATTACAGTGTTAAGACATTTTTGCACTAAAGAAATTAAAAAACATATCATAATATCTATATTTCCACGTTTGACATAGTGTTGTACAAAGAAAGACATCTTTTTCGTTTTGGACATTTACCTATTTTATCATGTGATTCAGAGTTCTCAAAAAATTAAGTACTTTTAAGATAATGATACTTCAGTTTATCTCGAGATAATACATCCAACTGCTGACCTAAATCTACTGCAAAAAAGCTACTATCTGGTTGAAAAGAGCATGCTCTCACCTATAATGTGCTCAGAAACTTGAACCTCCAGGAATTCTAGGAAGTTTAATGACTTTTTCATATCGGGTCATTAATACTCAGAGTAAGACTCAGGAGTAAGAGCAATAAAAGATAAAAATATCATTAAAAACTGAAAAAAAATACGCCATCAAAATTTTAAATTAAGTACATACGAGTAAGTGTAAGGAAACCAATGACACAAAAGATAAGATAAACCATTTTCATTTTTCATTATTTTAATCTGTAGTTTAATAAAGCAACAATTCAGAAACTGTCGAAGGATTGAGTATTTCTGAATACACTCAGGTAATGATGATGTCATCTATATTGGTACCTCATTCAACAGAAGTCTAAATCCTACATACTAATACCTGTTCAATTACAAATGTTGCTACTCTCCTTCCTCTGCAAGACGGTGTTTGGTGGAACTATGACATAACTCAATGATGCGATTTTAACCGACTACAGCTATTGAGACTCATATAAATCTCAAACATAAACCCTAATGATGAGGAGGACAAGTGATTAAATGGTAATGGTGCTTAACCGCTGCTGCAGAAGATATAGAACAATTCCTGCACTTACTTTTGCGAGGGGTGGAAAAGGCTGGTGGTCTAAGCGAATTTGATAGAGAACAGATTGTATTGGAACGAAGACTAGGAATGAGTATCTCCGAATCTGCATGACTGGTGGTTTAATCGTGATCTTTCGTTGTTAGTACTTATGCAAATTGAGTAAATGACACACGCAGTGAAACCATCAGTAGATACAAAGCTGTTGGACGTTCATGCTTCATCAAAGAATTTGGTGCCAGGTAATGGATCCGATGAAAGCCCAATACATTATAAGTCCAAGCGCAAGAATTTCGGAACACACAGTTAGGTGGACAATAGGGCTTCTGATTTCCTGGGTTTTTCCATTCCCGGGAATGTAATTGCTGTTCCCGAGATTCCCGGGAATGCATCAAAATTTCAAAAAATTTAAAAGCAAGTTATTTTTAAAAAAAATCAATAATAATTATACATAATAAAGATTCATATAAATCCCAAAATTAATACTTATTTATATAATGAGCTAAAAACTACAAAAAAAAATATTTAATTAACTGATTATTCATTTTTAAAATTGGATTTCAGAAAGCATAAGCAATTTATACTTTAATCATTCAGCCTAGTTCTAAGCTTTGGGGCGAACAATCCTGCAGCTGAGAATGTTCGCTCAGCTTCAACTGACGTTCAAGGAATTGTTTTTAAAGCCTCACATAGTTTTATAATGTTTGGGGATGGATTTTCAGTGGAGTCAAAATTTTGTTGAAATTAGTACTCTTTTTGGTTGAGCAATGTAAAACTTTTGTTTTAGAGAAAATTGCTTTCTCTAATTTTTTGTCCAAAGTCGGAGGTTTTTCTTTCAAAATCTCTATGCTCTCTTCTTCTGAGTGCGAAGAGTTGTATATTGATTTCTCTTCTTCGCAGAAAAACCTTGTCCCTATCATTTGGGCTTGTCTAACTAAACAATTTTTACCAGGCAATCACGAAATATCGACAGTAACTGCAGCTGCTTCCTATTTTCTCCCAAAATTCAGGTATTGCATCAGTCCTATTAAATTAACGTTGCATCTCTCATTAATTCTGGATTAGAGAATATTTCATATTTTTCGCAAACTCTCAGAATTTTGTTAGTTTAATTCTCCAATAATGGAAGAAAATACACCTTCTGCAGTTAGCAAAGTTGCATTTCGACTGCATAATATTTCTAAGCTAATTTTTACTGTCTTTAATCTTGCTACAATTGTAGCCACAGTTTCAAACTCTACATTGATCATCATTTGTTCTTCTTTGATGTCAATTAATGCTTTTAAAATTGCTGACTTTATTTCTAAAAATCTTTCAATCATTGTCAACAAACTATTGAAGCCACGTGCGATTCCCGGGAAATCCCGGGAATGAATTATAATTCCCTGGAATACAAAAAGTACAGAAATCTTATTATTTTCCATGGAAATAAGCCCTAGTGAACACTGTTTTGATAAAGGACTGCTCAGCAGACGTCCCACTCGTGTGCTTTCTTTGTTCAAGCATGACGCCTCTGTTGCCCAAATTAGGCGGGTCACGCATTCCAACGATCCACGGTATCCAATGCATTCTATATATGTAACAAAATGTAATGGATACCGTTCTAAGGAATCCAAGTACCATGTTTGGAGTTCAAGTCACTCGTGGAATCCACCCTCACTATACCTATTACCTCGTAAAGATGCATATTCACACGAATTGGGATGGAAATTAGCAAACATCCGGATGCCTGGTGTATCTCTGTATGCGGGTACCTTTCACGATACAATCTTTCTGCTACTCGTACATTTTCTTCTGCCAGTCCGTAAATCAGGTAAATATCTACCAGCTCGGTATTTGTAAAACATTTCCATACTCCTTTGCGGGTGATGACAGTTCAAATGACTGTGGTATAATGCATGTCTGTTTTCTAAAACGCTCTTGTAAACAACGCCACCTAGCATCTAAAGAACACGCTTCCAACCATGAGTTGCTATACAAATCTTAATCTCTTTGATGTCCCCTATTTCCCCTTAAAAGTTGCCCCTATGATCCTGGGACAACCTTTATATATTGTCAGTAGCAGTTAATATTTTGGAATCTAAATAACAAATTTATGCGTTAACAAAATTTAAAATGTAGATCTGAAACGAGCTCAATTAATTTATGATAAAAAGACTATTAATAATGTGAAGTTTGTTTTTTTTTTGTTTTTGAATTAAATTCGTTATTTAAATAATTAAGAGTTATTAAAGAGTTCGTTATTTAAATAATAATTAAATAAATTATTAATAAGACACATGAAAAAAGAAATTAGTTGCTAATCTTTCAAAATGAATTGAAAACAAAGGACTCTTTGGTGGTTGCCTCATATTACGGACATAAAAATTTAACAGCACAAGTAATCAAAGTTGCACTTCACACATGTAGGTGAGCAGTATATGTACTTCTTTGCATGCACTATCGGCTTAAAAAATATTAAGAAGTAGTAACTCGATTGTCACGAATAGTTCATGCATAAATAGCATTTGAGTTAGCATACAGTTGCTTAGATTTTAGAGAGAAATTAGTGGTATTGACATTCCAGCGCAATTAAAATGAATATTTGGATGGTGGGTAAAGCTATAAAAACTTTGCAATTGTAAAGAATGACTTCCATTTCAATTTGAGTGAGTGAGTGAGTGAATGTTGTGTTTAATGGCGCAAGAGCCAATCTTGGTTATACTGCGCCACACGTTTGTTCCATTTCAATTTGATTCCACTTACTTTAACTATGTCAATACTCACACATAGGTTTTACATATGCCACAATTTGAGAGAGGATAGTCAATTAGGCCAAAAGAAGGACTACTGTAAAATAGGATGCTCACTCCAGATGTAGGTCGAGTGAATTAGAGTTATATTAACGTCGCATTACAAAGTAACATGATGGCTATTGGCGATGGACCTCGTAATTTTGAACCTCGGTCAAATAACGAGGGTTATACGTTAATTGACTCTCCCTTTCCTAGCTACCACACCACATCAATGGGAGAACATTGAACCTCGACAGATTTAACGTGCATCAGCTCCCTCTACACGGTGGGGCCTTCAGTGGCGCCAGGACTCGAACCCGTGACTCTCTGCCCACGAGTTCGTGACCATAACCACTGAGCTACCACGACTGCAAATTTCGATCGAAACAATGCCTTCACTTCATAATGAATAATCTTGGTAAGGCAAGGTGATATCATTCTGCCTAGAAAGATGATGGAAACTGAGGGGAGAGAGATCAACAAAGTGGCTCATAAATCAGCTAATTCGTCTCTACCACAAATCTGATCTGTAGCCATGAGATAAACAAACACAAAAACTACTGATAGCAATTTAAAAAAAAAATATTTGTTATTTTATTAATTATTTCTTTCCATTGCGCAAAAAAAAAAAAAAAAATATCCTCTACATATACACACCGACTAGGATATTTGCTGTAGTTCAGAGTTTTTCGGTCTGAGGGATTTAACTGAATGTAATATAACTGTTTTCATAGATGAGTCCCCTTTTGCATTGAGCCCCGATTATCAACGAAGATATGCCAAGAAAGCATTGGAACACTAAATTCATACTACCTTTCCCTGTCTCTCCGTTGTATCTAGTTACCCTCTAGAAACAAATTCATAAGATTTAATATTTATTAGCATCGTACTTTGAAGATTCACAAGGTGTATTTTCAATAGGTCTCGCAAGTTTGAACTACCACCAAGTGACGAGGACTAAAATTTCACAAGATTAATGACATTCCATTGGGTGTCGTTCCTTACAGTACGTAGTTTTGAAGGTATTCTACGCACTCATTGTATTGTTCTTTTCCTTATGCTCTCCCTAGCTTATATCAAATAGGTTAATTACCGATTGCATATATATAAATTATTTGTACTTATTTCCTTCGTACGTATATCCAGACCAGATAGTTTGGCAGATTTCTTCCAAATGCGACATATTTGATGTTTTCTTTTTACAGGATCCTCGTACTTCATAAGATATGGGCAGTTGAAAGTATTTTAACAAGATATATCTCATATCTCAACTATAAAATTAAATGTCAATTTTAATAATAGTTTGCATAAGACTGGAGAAGTAAGAGCCTAAATTATTACTTCCGCATTTTGTCATTATATCTCCTAAAGTTAATAAATTTTCTCTGGGAGTCTTGTAGAGTTCCTTTTCATACATTCACTATCTAACATTAAAAACGATCCAACAAATAATTATCCCAAAGGGACGAAATTGCTCAAGTGCATACCTTAAAATTCAATGTGCAAAATATTAACATTTGGCTCCAATTATTGACAAGCTACAGACTTCCGACCATTGAAAAGAATCACCCATATTGCGCACAAAGCACAAAATATTTCTATTATAAGGTATAGCTTTCATGCTAATGTGGTTCCGTAGAGACATATGAAGCAAACCAAGAGGAGGCTTACATCATGGAAGCCATTGTGGCAAACGCTATCCCTTACTATTCCTCACTTCCAGAAGAGTTAGCAGCGGTTCAAGCTGTGATCTTACATATTCATGTAGAATTTTTGTCAGTGAGGTATCCCGGTTGAAGCTGAGCCCCTGAGACCACCAAAGATGAGTCTGGAAACGTTAAAGACACAGCGGTGAGATACGATTGAGCGGTGAGATACACTGCTGGCCAATAAAATTGAAACACCATAAAGTAAAGCAAATGCGAAAAATGATATTTATTCCACGTAAACAGCATGGCGTGAAGACAAAATAATTAAACTTTCTAGCGGTTTGGGAGTATATAATAAGCGAAATTAGTAGAAACAGTTGTTAGCAGCTACAACGGCCCTTACCCCCTTAGGCAGGGAGTCGAACTAGGTTTGAATAAGAGAAACGGACAGTGTTTTCCATGCTACTTCAAGTTTATGCCCCACTTCAGCACCGTATTAACTGTACACAGGTTATGGGCCAGTTTCTCTGCAACCCATGACCAGATGTTTTCAATGGGTGGCATATCTAGACACCGTGTAGGCCATAACAACAATCGAATACCTTGTGTATCGAGGTTCAGAACACCATATGCAACATGTAGTGTTGCATTATCTTGTTGGAAGATCGTGTTTGGCAATCCTCGAAGAACACAACCACAGGACATATGATGTCGGAAATGTACCCATATGCTTTCAAGTTACGGTCGATCCTAACTAGAGATTTGTGTGTCGTGTAACAATAGATGCCTCCACCTTCACATCAGGTGCAAGCCCCCTATGCCAATATATAAGCAGTCGAGGAGCTGTCTTCTCGAAGCCTCCAGACAAGTATACAGCCATCAGAATACTGCACGTGAGCAGAACCAAGATGTCTTAAAAATTGGACATTAGGCTACTCCTGCATCCAGCTTCGTCGCTCTGCACACCAGAGTCGCTTTCTCTCTATGCTACAATGGGAAGAAAAGCCGAATTAATGGTCACCGTGCTGATAGCTCAAGCTGCTTCAAATATCGTCACGCCGTACAAGTAAATACTAAGCGTGCTGCAAATATTCCCATTTCCTGATTGACAGTTGTTGGATTTCGACCAGTACGATGGGCCTCTATGGAATTCCGACACTCGCTGGTAAGCATTTCTTCTTCTTCGAAGCATTTAATATGATATTCTGAGCAAACTCCGACCTTACAAAGCACTTTCTGATTCAAAAATCTACTGCATAGCTATTATGAAGTACTTAAGATGTCGTTTCTTCTTGCTGTGTCATCTAAATGCGTTAAAACACTAATCATTTGTTAATTCCAACGTTTTCTTTCTTTCATATTATTCGTATTCTTATATTCGTAATATCATTTCTTCTTGGTGTTGCAATTTTAATGGACAGTAGTGCACATATCCATATATATATAGGTATACATATATTTCTCATCGTTGCAGATAGTGTGCACTCTTTTTTTTTTCACGTTTTCTATACCTTTTCATAAAAGGAAACAGCCAAGTTTATTACAGTATATATTTTCACTGCAATTCTTTTATTCTTCTTCTTATTTTTAGTATTATCTTAGTTATCCCATAGGTTTCTTACTGATCCTGGCCTTTTCCAATAGAACAATTCTTCTACTGGCTAGAGTCATTTCAAATTAGTTTGAGGTACAGGATTTAGAACTTAAATTGCTTCAAGGTCTCCTTCTCTCTCAGTCACCTTATCTCAACCTGATTGAGCCTTTATGAAGTAAGATCAAGGAATCTGCGAAAACCTCAAAAACGTTCCAATTGCAACTATTAATTAAAAGGATTCTAAAGTGGCAATTTTGTAAGTATGGTTTTATATTTTTTTTAGTCCATGCCTAGATGAATTTCTGCCAGCATCAAAACTAGATGAGGTTCCACAGGATATCAGTGGTGAGTGGCTGTTATTATTTTTTGTCCATTGGTTGTATGATAATAGATTAAAGAGAAAAAAAAATAGCTGAAGGAAAATGGATCGAAGAATTTGTAGAGTAAGTTATCTATACAATATAGGAATATAACTTTCAAATAAAGATGAGTTTTATACAACAAAGCGGTGGTTCTGGCAATCCTCTTAATAGACTTTGAGAAAGTTTTATCAAACCAATGAACGTAAATTCCGAGCTAGTTCTTACAACTAGCTCGGCTGTTATAATAGTCAATGCACGTCGAAATCGGTTTATATAACCTTCTTAGGCTGATGTAAATATAGGGAATATCGAAAATGTTTAGTTATAACAAAAATAATTTGAGAGAAATTTGATTTTATATATATTTGTTGTGCTTATGACTTCTCTACATAGTCATCATCCAGAGCTGTATATTTCACATAGCGTTTCTTGAACTTTTGAAAGCTGCCATTATGAAACTCAGAAGATTGTGTGAAGCCTATTATTTCATTGCTTAAAAGCATCCTTTGTGTTAGAAAATCTTGTCTTGAAATGGTTTTTTACGTTCTGAGAACAAACAAAGGCATTTGTTGTGAGATAGGTAGAATGGGTTGATGGGTCATAATTTAAAACTGCGTCGTATTGGTTCCTCAACCGAACCATAAGAAAAGTGAGCAGAGATGCATTTCTTGCACAGAAACTAATACATTTGGTGATAATAAATGTTGTTTATTGTTCAAAGTATCATGCAATAGTTCAGCAGTGTGCAGTAATAGGTATTAGGGATGGTTTGATTCTTCTCCAGGTAGTCTGTTAAGATAAATCTGCGACAGTCCCAAAACTCAGACACCATGACCTTTCCTACATACTTTCTGCATTTTAGAAGTGAGTCAAAGTACCTCCCCTCTTTTTTGTACCATGTTTTAGTAAGCATAATATTCCTTCCATAGCTATATATATACCAGGCAAACCAAAGAAATTTTTTCCTGTTGCTCCAAAAGATTCAACTTTTCCTTTCTAAAGGCGAGTAGCATTGGTTTCTAAAAAAGAGCCAGTAATCATGATATCCAGTATGCTAATATTCTAGGCATCTGATTATTTCGTCGATAATTTTCCATAGACTGCTGTCACTGAGATATATCTCATTCTTAATTATTTGAATGGTTGCTTTTCAGTATAATAAAATAAAATCCTCCACTTTCTTCAGTGTAGCTGCCTTGCCCGTGAGTAATGTTCTTCCACTTTTCGGATTATCTTTGGCGAATATTAATCAGAGTCAGAATTTAATATTCATTTTCAACCTCGCAACAGTGTCATGTAACAGTATACCATTCTATAAAGAGTCATTATTTATTAACTGATTTGTCGGGCATAGCAACCCTTCAAATAAAAAAAATCGCACTCCCAGCACCTCTCCTCTCCACTATGCAGGTTACTTATTTTAGGCTATCTGAAATAAAGCAAATAAACATTAATAGCTGTGTTTTACAACATTATATACATAAAAATCAATTAATAAGCAGAATAAATTTTTTCTATATATCTCGGTAATTTTGAGTAATAATTAAAACGTACATACATAAATAAAGTGACCAAATTATTATGTACCCTTCAATACGATAAAGAACCATCTTTAAGCCTTACTACTGCATGGATTCTTTTTGGTATGGTATGTATGAGAGGTCAATAGGTGGTATGGGAAATCTGAGACCATATCTGACGAATTGTACTTCCCAATACCTTCAGATTGGAGGGTACTGGATCCAGCCTCATAGATTCTCAATTGTGCATTGTGTTTTGGTAGTTGCACGGGCAAGCTAAGCAAAGTAAGTTATCTGTCATGCCCTTCAAACCATCTGAGTACAATGCTAACTGTATGACAGAAAACATTGTCCTGCTAAGAGTATCCCTTTCAAGCAGGATATACTACTAACATACTATGATGTACTTGATCTGTGATAGCACTTAAATGCAACTGAGTATTCAGACGTTCTTCCACACGAACCAAAGAAGCCATGCAATGCTTAGAAAACATCTCCCAAACCATAATATTACCTCCACCAGCTTGAAGAGATGTAGCAATGCAGATAAGGTTCATACTTTTGTTCTGTTTTTTCCAAATTCGTCTCCTGCCATCTGCATAATGTAACTGAAATTACGATTCCATGATATTTTTCCAGTCATCAACTGCCCAAACCATGTACTCCTTTGTGAACTGGAGGTGTCTGATGTGTTGTTAAACAGTAGAACGTTTCGAACAGGTTGTTGGTTACTATAGCCTATACGGTGTAATTTTGCAGTGTACGGTGAACGGTTCATTCAGAGATGCTCGCATTTCCTTATTGCCACAGGCACCTCTCTTAAGTGCCACAGGCGTATATATCCATCATGCTCAACCGGTGCATTAAGTGCCCCGTTCGTACATATATATCCTTCCAATATAGACGTCCGGTTGCATATACGTCCTTCTTTTCGCTGCTATCACTAAAACTACTCCAAAGGCTTTGGAATGCAGTAAAATGACCTTGACAGTGTTTGTGAAGAATTTACTTAATTCAGGGGAAAATTTGCTTATTTGTGCCTTTTCTTTTCTCTCCAATGCAACGCATATGTCAAAATTAGTAGCAGCACTGGGGCGCAAATCACGTTATTTTTATTTGGCAGTTAAGGGGTCAAGACTATTCGCAATTAAAGCATGGTGGCTCTTTTGTTGGATTGGACAACTTTCTCGTAATTCTCCTTTTATCAGCAGTCTATGAAACAACTAGCCTGTCGTTGAAACCGGGTTTTCTGCTTGGTATCTACTATCTATAAACATTAATAACTTCAAAAGTGCAGTCGTTTTTCTGATACTGATTTCGGCGCTTAGAGCGAAGAAATCACCCCGCATTCAAATTCAAATCAGGATTTTTCCCAATTTCCTTATTTGCAACACGATGCAATTGAGGCTTAACAGCTATCTCAGCCTCTGGTGGCAACTGAGTGAAGTTTTGGCTGACCTCCGTGTATAAGTGTTAGGTATTCACAATAATTTAGCCACTCGATATGGTGTTTATATATATATATATACAATGGTGGCTAAAAATGTGGACACTGTTTAGATTTGTTATGTTTTTTAAGTTAATATGCTTATAGAAAATGTTATGTTAAACAAATGCAAAGCCTTTTATATCATTTTAAAGATAATTAAATGCTATATTTAATCCAAAAACAAAATTTAAATATTTTTAAAGCAAAAAATGGTATGCTGCAATAGCTATCGATATACATTAGAAACTGATGATAGCAGTGAGTTAACGGTACTTAGTGGGGTAGCCTTTATTTTTTATTACAGCTTCACATCGATGTTTCATTGAGCTGAAAATAGGTTTAAGCTCTTCTTTCGTTATTATATGATGCCAGGAAACAAATATTGCCTCAATCAGTTCCCTTTTATTTCATGGGTACCTTATTCGGACAAGAGTTTTCAAACGGTGCGATAAGTTTTCGATAGGGTTGAGGTCAGGACTCTTTCCTGGCCACGACGGCAATTCAGTGATTTTGGAACGATACTATTCCTTCGAATTACTTTACTGTGGGGCAAGGAGCAGAATCTTGCGAAAAGTTAAATGATGCATTGTTGGTAAATAGATTCCTGATGTAAGGTAGAAGTTTGGGTTTTAGAATGATATCATTGTATTTTCTGGCATTCAGTATCACATCGATAATATGAAGGTGACCGACACCATCTGTTGATATGTATAAACAAATTATAAAACTATGTAGGTATTTCACAGTTGCTTGGATGCAGTCAGAAATTAGCATTCTCCTATTCTGCGTATACGATACCCTAATTCTTACATATTTTTGACCATCACTACCGAAAAATGATATCTTAGTTTCATCACTCCATATAACTTGCGACCACAAATCATTCGTCCAGTTAAAGTGTTCCCTGCCCATAGTCTTTTTTAGCGTTGTAAATTGCGATAAGATTTTTTTCGTGGAATTTTTTCTCTTGGTCTAGCATCGGCAAATTTTTTCCTGATTGCTTTTGAACTGGCATAAACACCAGCATCTCTCTCTCTCTCTCTCTCATTCAGGTAACTTCTGATTACCATTGATGACACTCTTTTATCTTAGAGACATAGTATTTTGGTTCTTCTATTATCAACAGATGTCGTACACCTTTCTCGGCCTTTTCCTGCTTTGTTTTTTTTTTGTTAAATTTGTTTCCTGACATCTAAAACAAAACTTGCAGTCTCCAGATGTAGTCTCTGAAACACCTACATTCTTGTAATTTTAAAATAGGAAAGACTACTTTCGCGTTAGATATCTGTTTCTTTGAGTTCAATCTACTCATTTAATTGATGTCTGAGCTTCTTGACTAAATATCATTAAAATACTGACCGGGAAACAGTCCTATCCTCAATTCTATCGAAAATTTATGGCACCGTTTGTAGACTCCTGTCCAAATGAAATACCCATGAAATAAAAGGGAATTGATTGAGGCTATAATTGTTTCCTTGCATCATATAATAACGAAGGAAGAGCTTAAAATGTTTTCAACTCAATGAAACATCGATGTGAAGCTGTAAAAAAAATAAAGACTATCCAACTAAGTACTGATAAATCACCGCTATCATAAGTATCAAATGTATATCTATAGTTATTGCAGCATAACTTTTTTGCGCTAAAAATATTTAAATTTTATTTTTTGTATTGAATTTAGTATTAAATTTTCTTTTACATGATGTAAAAGACTTTCATGTGAGCATATAAATCATTTAAATTTATGCATATAAATTTCACAAGCATACAAATTTAAAAAAGCGTTAGAATTTTCAAAAGTGTCCACAGTCTTAGCCACTACTATATATATATATATATAGATATATAAATTATCAGCCCATAAACTTCCAGTCAATATGATTGATTATATTTTTCTTTTTATGTGCTAATAATAAAGTACTAATTTTTCTAATATTTTTACTAAACATTTGTCCCATTTTCCAGTTCAGAATATAATTGTTGAAAAAGAATTCAAATGCAGTAAAAAATGTGTCGGTTAATCTTAAATTACAATAATTAATTAGTTTTGAAACAATGCAAAAGAGGCAATTATTTTAGATATTTTGATTTTATTGATAAGCATCCCACCAACACGCAATTGATGGAGATTTTAATATTATAAGAGAAAAATTTTAAAAAAAAAGATATAACGCATAAAAACTTCAGATTGATTATGTCGAATAGTAATAGGACTATTAAACAATGGATTAAAAAAGATTACTAAAACTAATTATACGAAATTACTTATAAAAACATATTGTTTTATTACTGAAGATGTTGCAGAAGGGATGCATAGTAATTATTCTATTTTATGTAAATATTTTAAGACATTACAAAATATCTACTGAATAAGCTGACTGAATTAGGAAAATGATTATTTTCCTAATTCTGAGCTATGGGATAGCGAAACTAATAATCGCATTTTGGCTTTCAGTGAAAAAAAAGGTAGGTATACCAATAAAGATAAATTAAACTTACAAACACATTTTTTAACTTTTAAATTTTATTAAAATCCTGTTTGATTTCAAAGTGTTTACTGGTAGTCTTAAATTACATTAATAATTCTGGTAAGCTATTACAATGTATATATTTAATAATTACAGTAAACTATCTTAAAAATAAAGTTATTATAAAAATAGTAAAGATCTCATAAAATATTTAAAGAAAATGTAATTTACTTTGTAAACAGTTATGTTCTTGGAAAATCTTATTAGCTCAATAGATATTATAATGATAAAAATTATTTAATGAATTAATTATTAGTTATAGTCTAAACAGTTTTATATAATTTCAAAATTATGACATTTTTACTAATTTATTTCTCAAAGAATATTATATTTGTTACACTGGTTTTATGTATAAACAGATTCGAGGTGATCGGCTAGCAATAGTTTGGTTAATTTATGCTTTTCACAATTCTTTACGAACAAACAATATATTGATATTAATGCTTTATATATATATCGATGTATTAACGATCTAAATACATTTGGAAAATATATATATATATATATATATATATATATGGAGTATATACATAATATTAATTTTCATCCTATTTAGTTACTTTTTGTTAAAACTAAAAACAATCACATTTTACAATATAATGCATATAAATAACTTTCCTTGTGTTATAGATCAGAGGTCACCAAAGTGGTGGTCCACGAAAAAATTTCGCTGGTCTTCAGAAAAATATGTTATGTCCTTACTCATTATGTTAAGTTATATTTGAAGATTACAATTTTTTTGATAAAATATTTAACTCTTAAAAAATCCTATTAGTGGTAAGCGGGATTTAAGTTATGAATTAACTGGTCCTTGAGGGCACAAAAAGTTTGGCGACCTCTATTATTGATCATATTTTAAACGAGAATATTTATGATAAAAGTGATGCTTTCAATTTTTATTTCCTGGAACAAATTCATGTATAAGAATAAAGTGATGAACTATTTGTAGTTTATTTATTATTTAGTAATAAAGTTATAGTAAAATTAATTGATTAAAAATATACGATACTTCTAAGAACATGAATACCCTACTAAGCATCTTGAATCCTGCAAACGAAACCAATTCAGTTTTAGTTTGATTTATGTTACATTTTATTGTTTATTATTTACTTTATTTTATCAGAAGTGTTACTACGGTTTTCTACACAGTTAATTAATTCTATTTTGTACACTTTTACTTTTAAAAAATTAATTTTCATGTTATTTTTTCGTGCATTCTACATATAATTTGTTGCTGATTACGTTTAACAGTATATTTATGAAAAATTATTTCCAGAAATGCAAAATAATTGTGATTTCCTTTGGGTTGGTGCCTCGCAGTGTGAGATAAGTAGATTACTTTTCATATTCTTGAACAGTATTTTTACTACATTTAACGTTTATGCATTATTTATAACTAAATTAATTTAAGTTTTTAATTCAGTTCTGTAATATCCGTAAAAATAAAGGGGAAAGTTGGCACCTTTAGACTCTGTCTAATTCCGTAATATTAACTATAAGCCAAAGAGTTTATTAATGTATTACAGTTAATATAGTATTTTGCCTTTTTTTCTTGCTATTGTTTTTCTTATTAATTTATTTTAAGTTAAATTTATATTAAATTAGAATTATAATATGGACATGATAATATTGATTGTATTTCCTGGCACATATACAAATGCATTAAAGTTGTAATAATCTTTTGAAAACACTAGTGATTTTTACGATAATTTTACCACTTATCCAGATTATTTAAACCATATTAAGACCGAATACAGAATTTTCAACAGGTTATTTTTAAATATAGAACTAAAAATAAAAAAATCAAACTATAAAAACCAATCGTAACCAATGTCTAAAATTATTGCCCTAATATGGAGACCTCCATATGGGTCACTTGGAGCAAACAAGCAATTTCCGCCTGTTACTGTCCAGCTTTTAACCTGCCAAAGTCTTTCCATCATATAATCCATCTTTCATAAACAATTCTGTGTAGTCATTTTAACTGCAATCTGTGTGACTTGTGTTGTTTTCTTTAAAAAACGAAATCCTCAAATAAATTTGTTTTGTTTTCTTCAAAATTCTTTCAATTTTCAACTCTCTTTTATTTGTTGTTGCTGTTGTTGTTTTGTAGAAAAGGGATTATCTTTACAATTAAACAGACACTACATGCATAAATAGAAATCATTTCCTAAGTTACTCTATACAACAGTGTTTCTCAAACTTTTTTCTTACTATGCCCCCATAAGCCTTTTAATAATTCTTATATACCCCCTTGTATATAAGGCATATATATATCTATATATATATATGCCTCTCTTGCAAATATTTTTTGTTTATACACATTTATATATTTGTCTATTTCTCCCGAATTCCTATAGTAATTTAATATTCCAATTCTATTCTATTGCTGTTATATTCACCCACGTGGGGTTTGGGCCTTTGCTTTGGTTTATCTCATGTGCTATTATGTCAAAAATCTCCGCTGTAGGGGAAGTTTGAGATCTCATAAAACACTGTTTAACCCTGTTTCACTGTCCTAAACCAGTGACAGCTCGGGAAATCATAATAGTTTTTTCCACTCTAGCTAAATTTCTCTTTTTTGGTTTGTAATGGTTCCATGTTCTTGGTTCTTTTGGTTTGATCTTAAGATGTTATAGGATTTATTAGTCTACATATATTAAAGGATAAATGAAACTATAAAGTTTTAGGAAATAACTATTATTATTATTTCAGCAGGTAAATTACTTGCAATGGAAAAATGAAATAGCGATTAAAAATTTCGTGAAATCCCTGCACTTAATGTTTGTTCAAAAGAAATGCATATTAAAATAGCCAAATGTGAAAAAAAAAATTCGTGTGAAAAAGGTGTTTGGAAAATGATGCTCCTAAAGTAAAAATTTTAACAAAAATTACCAACTGAATTTAATTACCATTCATATATCACTAATATTTATTCAGTTTATGTATTTTTTACACAGCGGGACTTTTACAACAATTTTACAGACGTTTATTTTGAATTAATTCCAACAATTAATAATGAAACGATATTGCAAAACATTGCAGAAAGTTATATCCCAGTATTAATAATTTCATACCATTCAAACCAAATAGCACGATTGTGTTTGGAAAGAATATTTTATCGTCACAAAAACATATATTTAATACTTTTATTACAATTTGTCTCATATTACACAGATAAGTAGTGAAAAATATTTTTTGATAATTGACTGTATTACACTCTAAATGAGTTCTTTTACGTATTGCTCCCCTTAAGAATCAAATTATCCCCTTGTGGGGCGTAGGCCCCACGTTGAGAAACACTGTTACATAGCATTACTTTTTTAAAATAATAGTAAATACATCTATTTATTGCACTAAATATAGTTGTATCTTGTCACCAGTGAAAGTTTAGAAAGGCTTACACGCTCCGTTTTTAACCAAGTCTATAATCCGATGATGAATG
Source organism: Trichonephila inaurata madagascariensis (assembly GCA_019973955.1). NCBI lineage: Eukaryota > Metazoa > Arthropoda > Arachnida > Araneae > Nephilidae > Trichonephila > Trichonephila inaurata. Next base: position 397,232 of record BMAV01012670.1, read on the forward strand.
CTAACGACTTGTACTTTGGGCAACAATTAAGAAGATTGTCATTGACTCAACAGCACTAACATTTCAATTTGAAATTGCTTGGGAATGGATCTACGTCTATGTCATAGTAGAATAAAGTGTTTTCTAATGAGTTATGTGCTTCTGCCTCAGTATGTGTAGTCCCCATGCATGCATCTGGCGTTGATTTGGCAACAAACCCAATACGACAGCTAGACAATGAAACGTCACCACACACAAATATCGGTGTCACGGACCTTTCATTCGTCATTCTCTGATGTGATTGGTCGTCACTTGTATCCACTGTTACCTCCACACTCAGAAGAAAAATTTGGAATTCAAGTTTATCCTACCGCTTCAGGCAACAATCTGAAAACTGCGTTTACTCATTTTCCCAAAGTATGGTTGCTTGTATAGCTACCCCTACTGAACCTACAATTTACTGATCACTCAGTGCTGTTGCTCATTGTATTTTTGCAATGAATTCACTTCTTGCTTGGTGTCGTCTTTCTCTGCAACATATATAATCATACAGTAAAAAAGTAACATCACGCATATTTAGTGATAGAGTAAGACCTCGAACACTAATGTAAAGTGAAGAACAGAGAAAGACAACATCGAAGAATTAGATTTGTTTATTTAAACAAGATACAATACAGTGAACGACAATACCATTTAATCAGTAGTTTATAGGTCCATCGCAGTCAGTTAGACAGGAAAAAAAGCTTTCTGAAATAGAGTCAATGAGAGAGTGAATGCAGTCAGAGGAAAATGAACCACTGTTGCTCTCAACCATTTGCCACAGCCCATTTACTGAGCACAGTTGTGACACTCAAGTAAATGCTGAATCTCTACCTCCTAAAAGTTCCACACGTGTTTGAAAGATAACATATTACGAAGTACCAGTAGCTTGAAAAGCATTTGGGAAAGTGTAGGGATGTGACAGGTTGTGTATTGTCAGACGTTATTCTACTGCAAATGATGCTAGTCACACCCAACAGGAAAAGTGTTACCATTCGCAGCAAACACCCACATATCGTTAGGTCATCATAATATACCAATACGGATCTGTGATGACCAGCTGACTAAGTCATACGAATTCAGTTTATGATGACAAGACATTCGTTCTCTGTGGTGTTCCATCGGGGAAGTTGGATTCAAACTGTTACCACGTTGAAGCCTGGCTTATATGTGCACTCCTCAAAATTGAATAATCTCTTCTAACTATCTTCGCCATTGTTTTTTGCACGGAATTTAGATTTTCATCTGCTGCATTGTGATGAATGGACAAACCTGCCCTTTTCCTCCTTAATTTCTCTTTCATGTAATCTTTTGTCTCTCAGAACTGCTTCGATTGAGAGAGATCTTCATCTCCACCACTACAAGTTTGTGTGTGATGAATAATGGTTATGCAAACTTGATTTCCTTGTAACACTTTTTTTCCTTATTGCTTCAAAATATATTCTGGTTATTCCCTTTTGTTTTATATTCACCGAATGTTTAACCGATGCGCATTCCTTATTATTTACATAACTCGGTGAGTTGCGTCTATCTAGCAATTTATATATTATTTTTTTGGCCAATCCTTTTCGATGTTGCGTGTGCATGCCTATTGTCATGCAATATATATACATATCAGGCCCCAAACCTGCTGGTAAAATGAGGAGGGCATCATCTCTATAATATCTTCTTCATTTCGCTTCAATCACATAAAATCCAACATGGCGGCACTTTGACGAGTAAATGAGTAGAACAATAGACAACAATTCGGCCGAGGAGTCACCAGCTAATCCTTTTCGAGTATGCTTTTTCCTTCATCAACGCTCGCTCCACCTTTAAATAGGATTACTTACCCACAAATCCCTACGTGATAGTAAGGAGTTCGTTCTAATTTTATTTATTACTTACTTAAATTTGAAGCTAAACTTTTCAAACCTGACAGATATATATATATATATATATATATACATTCTATACACATTGCTAGCCATTTCAATTGCAGTACGAGGAAGGTTATTGAATAACAAAATTTCACATACTGTATATACAACATAGAAGAAGAAAACGCGAATAAATTCATTGGCAGTTAAGAGGTGTACAATGTCCAAAATTACAGCGCATAGGTCACAGCTGCTACCTTCTACAGCTAAAACAGTTTTAACCCAATTAGTTATCGAGATGAACTTTACTTTCCATGGAGAATCGAGCTCAGGCATAAGATTTAGAATTTATAACCAGTTCCCTGGGAGAAACTCCAATCTCAGCTGAAAAGGAGAACTGTGTGTTGATAGAAAACAAAAGAAACGGCAACAAAAAAAAACTGTAGAAACGAGATCCCAAACACTGAACTGCAGGATGAGTTACAATTAGAACTCACTAGAGCCCATTACATTATACATAGACCCTCTTTAAAAACCTTTTTAAAAAATAAGAACTCTCAAGGGGTTCAATTTAGTTCAATTAAAGGAGTTTTAATTAGAAGCCCCCCCCCCTGCGAGAGAGGCA
>BMAV01012671.1:0-27057 GCA_019973955.1 Trichonephila inaurata madagascariensis
GGGTATATTCGCCAAAAAAAAGTTCTTTTAAATTGGCGTATAACTTATACTTTTAACACAAAAAGGGGATAAAATTTGTTATGAATTTTAATGTTATGATTAAAATTATAACATTAAAAATAAAAATAAACTTAAAAAAAAAAATCTCTCCGATATATATCTAAAACTGTTTATTTAAAAAAATGATTTTCCCTTATGTTTTTAGAACTGTTGTTGTTAATTTGAACATGATCGATAATTTTTTGATAAAAGGCCCTAAAAATTCCTTGCGGAAAAGGACTATAAAACGTTGTCGTTACCCGGGCTGTAACCCTACATCTTAATGGCAGAACCCCAAGGGTTTCCGTCATTCGAGTTCTCTTAAATACCTTTTTTTAACACGTATGTTGTTTTCTTGTGCAGGTTGATCGACAGTATAACAGCAGATGAAGGCCCACGAAATTCATCGCGGTGTTTTTTACCCCCGTCGTTATCTTAGCGAACTCAGTACGTTTTGGGCTCGATCCCCTCAATTTTGAAAAACCCGAGTGTCGATCCCTCCCACCGATCTTCCCTTCCCCCAACCCTCACGAGAGGATTACGTTCGACGGCTATTTAGAGTACCCCGCCGAAAAAACCCCTATATTTCACTAACACCCATGCATTCTGGGATTCAAACCCCAGACCCAAGGCCAGCAGTCAGCGCCCGAGATATACAGGGGGGCTCTAGAAATTTTTGCCGCCCCGGACAAAATGTTAAATCCGACCCCTCTCTTTAAAACAAAATTAAAATTTTAAAAAATAAATATTTTCAAATAGAGAACCCCTAAAAAAACGAATAACAAAAAAAAAAGGAAAATAACACTATATATATATATATATATATAAATTTTGTCTTAAAAAAATACAAAAAAATTTCCCAAATTTAAAGGATATAATTAATTTTTATTTTTAAATGATATCTTCCATACACCGAAAATGATAGTGATCACAAGATGATTGATGGTGGAATCAAATGTTTAAACTTAGTAACTACATCCCAAAAAATAAACAAAACATCTTCTGTGACTTCCCCCAAAACTTTTACCCCTGTGTCTTTTGGATAGCTGACACCGAACATCGTTGAGTGAAAGGGGTATCCGGGGGGCAACTCCCGGATTGGGAGAAAGTTACTAAAAAGTGTTAAAAATATTAAGTTTCATTATTTAAGATATATTTCGCCTCAAACCCCTTTAAGTTTCGACATAAAGAAAAAATGAATTTAAAAAACCCGCCTACTAAATAAAAATAAAATACATTTTTTAAAAAAAAATTCACACCAAATAATATTTCAGCAAATATATATCAAATTTTCTACAACAACAACAAAAAAACCCCATTTTTTCAAACCCAAACAAATGCCGCCCCTTTAAAAATTTTCTGCCCCCGGGCGGGGCTGGTTTTCCCCCCCAGAGCCACCCTCACTACACCAGATGGGCAGCAGAGTAGAAGTTCTAGAAGTATATACAATTTTTTTCAAAAACCTGGGATAATACCTCAAATAATTGACTTCAAAACATGAATATTGCCCACATACATTTCAGGTTTCTTCGCAAAAAAGGGGATGTGCGTTATACAGCGAATATTCCTAATCATTTAAGAAATGCAGTTTGAAAACATAGGTGCGTGTTATATGCCAGAATATGCGGTATATCAATACTTAGGAAAGAATGAGATACAGAAAATTATATAATTATATTTTAATATATATAAAAAATATATTTATTTCATTGTTTATTTCACCTGTAGAGGACCAACCAAATGTTTCATTTATCGGAATAAATTACCATGGATCTTATAGTTTTGGGAAGGAAATGGGAATCGGGGACCCGAACAAAACATCTGTGCTTCATTTATATTTGCATAAGTTATGCTACCAGTAGTGCACACGGGAAATTTTTTTCAAATCGGGGTTGAAAGTTCACCATTTTTGTATCATGCTCCTTTTGATTTTGTCGATTTTCGGGAACAAAAAACAGTAAAACAATTATTGAATAAATAATTTGCATTAATTAATAAAATTAATCATTAATAACAAATACTTTAATTAAATTTTCGTACCATATACTTAGAATTAAAAAGAATGGGGAAAAAAACGGGATTTGGGGGGCGGACCCCAGGATTCCCCCCTTTTGTGCCCCGTATCTATGTTATGTTTTTGTATTCTATCATTTTACAAATATGCAAAGCATTTTGCTATATACATAAATATAGTGCGCGAAGACTGTACGCCGGGATTTTTTTTTACTAGGTATGATTTTATTCATTGATGACGTATTTGAGAGTACTATTTTAAAACTAGTAAATAAATCTTCTCAATAATTTTATATAAATGTTAGTTTTACTTCTTCAATTTTTTTATGTTAATCTGAATGCAAACAAGTCTAAGACATCCTTCCTGTTTTCGAGAATTCATTTCAGAAACATTTAATTAAAAACAGCTATGACGAAATATAAGTACGTCCTTCCGAAATTAAATGTATTATCTTAAGATTTGCGCCTACGAGTGAAACATTTTTTCTTTAGAAAAAAAAACATGAGGATTTCGGTGGATTTTAGATTTTTTTGATAAATTATATTAAAGGAAGGAGGAAAAGGTTAACACTGTAAAGAAAAAAATTAATATTAAAATGTAAAAAAAAAATTGATGAAAATGTATAAAAAATTTGCATAAACGCAACCCACTCTGATCAAAATGCTTAAGAATGAGTTTTCAATTTTTAAGCATTTATATGTTGCATTCCTATTCATTCTTGAAATGCCCTAAAAAGAGGATATTTAATATTTTTTTTCAAAAATATAGAACACAGTTTATCTTAATTACTATATGAAACGGCTGAAGAAACACCTGTTATATTAATATAGGGGGGTCTAAATTTTGAAATAATGCAATGATTTTTAAAAGAGTAGGTCATAAAAAATATCTAATATTGAATACAATATATACAAAAAAAAAAATCACTCATTTATTTTATAATTTTTCCCAGGATTTTTCCCCCTTTCAATTTTTTTCAAAAAAACTATTTTTACGCAAAACGCGTTGTAAAGACGGTAACTGCATGCTGGAAATAGCTTTCTCTTACTAAAATAGTTGTAACTTCTGTACCGTTAAATGGAAAGTACAAATCTTGGTATATTTTTTATAAATGTAATTAATTGAACTTCAAAATTAAGCCATAAAACAATTTTGTTGATGTTTGACAAAATCTTCGATTTTAATGTAGTTGGATACCCCTTAAAATGACGATTATGTAATATATATTATATCATATATTATATATATATATATATATGATTACTTAAATTCAGTATTAATTAGATAAGTTTTATTTATATATGTAACTTAACTCATTACTTGAAATGAATTGATTTTATTTTTCGGAGAAGTATTTTTCTAATTCTGATCATATCTTTAAAATTATTGAATGAATTAAAAAAAAACTTTTAGGGACATTTCATAAATTAATCACTTACGGCAATTTATTTAGTCATAATTAAAAACTTATTTGATTCCGTAGCACAGAATTCATTTTCATTACGTTTTAATTTTTAGGATACAAAACTATCGTTGTAGTTCGAACTGTGGGAAATGTTTTTCCGTGATATATAATTTTAATCTATGCCTAATTATTCTACATAAGTGAATGTTTTATTTTTTTATATATAATTTATGAGCAAACAATATCTGACTTTGCTCTTCAAATATATTTCAATAGGAACATACCTGAAAAAAAAAAAAAAAAAAGAAAAAAAAAAATGCTGGATAAAGATTTGAAAGAATTAATAAAATTACATTATATTTATAATTTAGTCGAAACTTCAGTTATTTCTAATGCTTTTAACAAGTCCATACCTTACTAAAAAAAGATAATAATAATAATAATACTGATGCATTTATTCAAAATGTTATAGCAGAAAAATTTCAATTACATCAGGTTACTTTTAAATGTAAGAACAATACAATTAACACACTAACAAAATTAAAATATTTATAGAAAACTCACCTGCACCAACTATAAAAGATAGAAAAACCAAGTCCAGAACGTAAATAAAGTATACACGCATTTTGTGTGGCTTCTTTCAAAAGAAAAACAAACTTAAGTTTTCCGGAAACCCGGGATTTCGAATACCGATTGCAGGAAATTCCTAGAAAACTCACGATTCACGGGAGTATAATTTGATATTTACACAAAAAAACAAAACTGTTCGGCGGTTACATGAGTACAACTCTCTGAGACCTGAGAGGAAGCGTTATCGATTCGTTTTAGGGATGGTGATAGTATTAGAAGCAAAAAGGATGAGATCTGCAAGAGCGGAAAGCGCCCTCTGGTGGACATCGTGCGAACGCTGATGAAAAATGCAGAGAGGTCTTTGTTTTGCGATTTTTTAAGTGGATAATTGGAACTGTTGTTAAACAGAGAACGTTTTCAAAATGAGCTGCGCAATTAAAAGTATGTTAAAAATATTACTTTCCGGAAAGGGATACGTAACGCATAATGAGTATACACTGCTCTATAGAGTTAAACTTTTTGTCGTAATTTAAGTAGATAAAATTTGATGCTGTGAATTTAATTTTTGTTTTTCTCTATCAATCAAAAACTCCCTCTCTCTATATAAAATTGCGAAACACATTCGCTTAAATTTCTTATTTAAAAACTTGTTTCTTCCTGTACAAAATATACAGACGTATAATCATTTATTATAAATTATAATACGTTAAAATATGCAGAATAATCTTCAGTGATTTTATTTTTAGAATTATTGTTGTGGAAATGGTTATTTTTTTAGTTTGATACAGTTCTAGAAATTATAGTGTAATTCTCTACTGCGTGTGAATTTGGTCCTTACTAATTCAAAAATTTTCTCTTCTTTGTTTAATACATTCATTTTATTTAACATCTTAAGTTAATTACTTTATTGAATAAGGACATATAATTGTAATAGACCTGTATGTGAAAAAAAAAAAAATGAATGCCAATTTTTTTTTTTTTTTTGGTTCATCTGACCTAATTTACTATAAGTCATTGTAAAATTTTTAAGTCCCAAATTCATATTAGAATGTGTTATTTGCAAATCAAAATAGATGTATTTAAAAAAAATACGATTTTTTTTTTCAAATTGAATATTTTTTTCTTAATTTAATTATAGGATTTACGCTCGTGCGTATTGTTGCGTTCAAATTATATTGTATTAATTCCATCTTAGGTTGTATGGATTATATATAATATTAAGAGCACCCCATAATCCTTACGTGCAACTTAAACTGGGTAGTTGATTGATTGTTTGTTTAAATATCGCACTTTGGAGCAACATTAGGCCACTGTAGCCTAGTGGGCATGGTCACGGACTCGTGGTCGGCTGTCGTGAGTTCGAGCTCTACAGCCACTGAAGACCCACCGTGTAGAAGTGCTGACATAGGTTAAATCCGTCGTGGTTCTATCGTCTTCTCATTGACTTGATGAGATGGTTTGGATTGACGTAGCCAGCTGTGGTGTCATTCTCGTCACTTGACCTTGGTTCAAAATTACGAGGTCCATCGCTAATAGCCCTTGTGTTGTTATATAGTTGTAACAGAACTGAGGAAGAAGTTTGGTAGTTTTTACATCTTCATTTTATTTCTTATGTAGAAAACACACTCACAAACAAAGAACATATAGCCCTCACTAAGCAATATAAAGCAAGACAAACACGTGGGGTTTACATGACGGTAACAAGAGGCAGCATTTTTATACATAATTTTTCAATCTATTTATACTGATGGACAACTGGTAGATCCCCAAATCATATGATTTCCACCAAAAACTCCTTTAGATTTGTCCAGATAATCGGATGAGGCAGATTATATAATTCTTAATTTTAAAAAACTTAAATTTTAATTTTGAAGAGACTGAATTTTGAATCCCGCGTTAGGAAGGTAAACTAGAAATTTATTATTACGTGAAGTCCTGGAGGGCTCACGTACATTATGCATTAAAAAGTTCTCAAAAGAAAGTACATATATATAGTATGTATATCATATTTTAGAAGCTTACAAGTAGTTCATTCCAACATCAATGCATTAAAGACCCACCGTGTAGTAGGGGCTGCACGCATTTTAAATCGTCGAGGCCCAAAGCCTTCACGTTGACGTGACGTGGAAGTTAAGAGAGTGGGAACACATCAATGCACTTTTGCCGATGAAGTTTTCGAGATTGAGTGCTTTATTAAGAATGTTTCATTACACATATTAAGATGAAGATAATGTTCTGTCTCGTTCATGTGTTTATTTCAAGTATCAATTTTATTGAATGAGATGTGTGTATTTTGTTGAAGCTCTAGCATTATTCACTTTTTGAAGAACTTCTGAAGAACACTTAGCGGTATACCATTTAGCTGTAACTGTGTCTTCTGTTCTTATTAGCTCAGGGTTCCCTAATTTAGTACCCGTAGAAGCTGGTACGTTGGAAAGTGTCAAAATAACTAAAGCGAGAATTCTAACAAAACTAATAGCAATTTTTATCATTTATCTTGTGTTTTTTTCTAAACAAAGCTGTGTTTATATTCTTTTATAATTATTTCGTATTATTTATTTGTGTATATTTATTCTTAAAAGTAATATTTTGATTTGAGACATTTTGTAAAAATCATCTGCTTTTCTAAAATCAAATCGGGTCACATTTATCTGTAAAAATATCGTCTGCAGATCAGATATTTTTATTGTATTATAATTATATTACGCAATTTCGGTAATTTGTATCTGGCAATGAAATTTAATTTTTTGGAATAATGAGCTCAGTTGAAAGTTTGGAATGGAAGTTGTTGGTTTAAATTCTGCTTTGGCCTACAATTGTATTTGATTTTATTAGGATTATATTACGAAGCTGATATAAAAGGTAAATAATTTTCAAATATTTATTGAAACTTTATTTTTCTCATAAGAAATGCATAGTGGCTTTTATATGGAGTCCGTATCTGTCTCACGAATTTGTATTTTGTGGGAAAGCTGTGTTATGAAGTTATTTTCACTATAAGTTTTATTTATAGACTACTATTTTCCTCAGATCCCACCTTTTTGTTCGTGACAAATCTCTTGCATTTTTATGTTAATATTTCGGTCAGCATCTCTTGTTGTTTTAGGTTTTATTGGCATGTTGCCATTGCCAAAGATTTCTAAATAAATATTTTATCTTAAAATGAATAACCGAAGAAAAAAAAAAAAATCCCAAGAAACCGAACTAATCAGCCTAACAAAAATTGGTGAAAAGACTATTGCATTATAAGACTAAAGACAAATATAGTGTGTTGTCAGTGATAAAATAAAACTTCGAAATTAAGTACGAGATCAATCATAACTCCTTTGAGGTAGGTTATCCACCCAAATCAAAATTAAGAAAAAGAAAATTAAATGAAATATCAGAATGATTTTTCCAGCAAGTGTTTTTTACCAGCCATGTAAGTAAAAACAAAAATGTCACGATTACTTAATTCAAAAATTCCTCACTTATTGGTAAAGAAGATAAAAATGTAGACAACGAATTAAGGTTTTTTTTATTGATTCTGACACTACCCTCTTTTTGATAGTCGGTTAAATTATTGGATATCTCTCAAGTGGTCACGGTCGTAAATTCGTGGCCAGAGCTGTCCAGTTTGCGGGTTCGAGTCCAAGTGCCACTGGGAGCCACCATGTAAAGAGGCTGATGTACGTTCTATCTGTCGAGGCTCAAAGTCCTCCCGTTGGTGTGGAGTGGAAGCTATGAGAGGGGGATGTCAACGCAAATGTCAACCTCGTCACTTGATCTTGGTTCAAAATTTTGAGGTCCATCGCCAATAGACCACGTTTTACTTCACTGTAAGACGTAAATCATAACTCGATAATGCTTTTGCATCATTTCAAATTTTTAATACGTTGTTTTGAAGGTTATGAGTGCTAGTCTCGGAAAATTTCTATGTTGCTCTCGTGTAAGACAGTACCACATCTTTCTAACCGTAAAAAAATTTTAAAGCAAGAAAAAAAAGGAAAGGAAAAGTGATTTTATCTTGTTCTGACGGACAATCGGCAACACTAAGAATGCTTAACATTTCAATGAAGTCTGAGATGACAGAGGTAAATAGAAATATAAATGCAGATGCAAATTATCAAGTTTCATTATGAGATCATTTGACTCTTATTAGAAATATTTTGCTAAGTGGCAAAATATTTTTAAGGGTTTAGGGGAAAAATGGTATGTCTCAATGTATCATTTATTTATATGAAGAAATCTCTATATTTACATATATTTCTCAAAAGATTACCACGAAAATAGGCTTCTTACTATTTCCTTAGCATATTTCACTTATGATATGTTAAGTACCATTTCATGCTTCTTATTATATGAGAGAGAAGGAAAGTACTTATAAGTAATTAAAATGAATGTAATTGCGCGTTGATTCTCAAGATCCTTATTTGGAGAGGATATCCATCCTATCATGCGCTGGAAAGTACTCCAAGTTTGCATTCCGAAAAAAATTTTTATAACGCTGATTTTGTTTTTTTTCCAACATTATATGTATAAATGCATGGGGTAACTAACGCAAGATAAAATCTTTCTGTTTTTTCTTCGTATGTTACTCTTTCTACGTGAATTTTTTTCTTTCCGTGCATTCATAGGTAAATATTATTACATGTATTTGCTTTTTAAAAATCTCTCTATATAGGAGAAAAACCGATTCAGTTATTCACTCATCTCCAGATCTCCGGAACCATGAAACCTACAGACTTGAAATTTGGCAGGCATCTTGCTTTTGTTGAAAAAAGATCCCTTAAGAACAGGTCTTACGGAAGCTGACTCTTAAGGGTCCAAAGGACATTGTAGACAAAAAAAGATCCGTTTTTGAACTTTTTGACGTACAGACGTATTTGCTAAGCATGTTTCTTTTGTTTCGAAGAAATCCGTTGAGAACAAGAGAGAGTTAGGGAGGGGAGCGGAAAAGATAAATATACTTTTGTTAATGATGAACATCGTGCGCGTAATTTTGAGCTATGATCAAGTGGCGTGGACGACATTTCAGCCGGCAACCCCCCTCCTCACTCCAAACTGCCACATACAGCTTAGGGAAGGACTTTGAGCATCGACATATTTAACGTGTATCAGTCCCTCTACATGATGGGTCTTCAGTGGCTCTAGGACTCGAACTCACGACAATGACCACTCGGCTACCGCGGTCTTGAGAATATCAAGTGACAAAGACTACACCGGAATTGATACCCCACTCACCAAATTTCCACATTATACCCTTGACAGCTTTTAACCTTGATAGATTTAAAGTACATCAGCTTCATTACACGGTGGATCTTCAGTGTAATCAGGACTCGAACGCACTTGACTGAAACATCGATCACGAACTCGTTGTCTTGGTGATTCCGCTACCTCATGCAAATCGATTACAGTTAACCAACTCTTCAAGTGAGTGAATATTTATTGAGGGCTATTGGCGACGGTCTTCGTAATTCTGAACCATGGTCAAGTGAAATTTGGAATCGTAAATGAACATTATTTATCATGGAAACACTATAATACTTGCTGAAGTTAACATATAGTTGAGAATGATACTGAAAAATATTAAGGAATATCTTATCAAAATTTTTTGCATATTTGTGCCATCGATTTTATTCAAATACACTTATTCCATAAAAATTTACGCACCAAGATGAAGTGTGAGATCGTTACAAAGCTTGGCATGAAGGTACGTGTCAGGCAGATATGTAAATGTTAGAAATGCAGCGTGATTGCTTAATGCGTAATGCCACCACAGAGGACGTTGAGCTTCGTTCTCCTTGGATTATAAAACAGGCAAGCAAAGATTGTTTACGTGTATTTATCTGTTGCAGAGGGACGCTTTTTTAACTAGAGATACCATTACGTTGCCATCGGAGATAATACGAGCAGCTGTCAGAGTTCGAGATGGGAAGAGTCATAGGAATGACGGTGCTCGGGGGTAGCTGAGTAGCTTATTACCAAGGCCATTCTGATTTTACTGTAAGGAGGTGTTGGAACCAGTGAACAAAAAGAGAGCTCTGTTACACGGTAGCCAGGCTCAAAACTCCCTTGACAGACAAACAGTCGAGAATACCGTCACTTCATATGACAAGCATGCATAATGCAAACTGTCTCATTGTCTGTCATTCATGCACAGGCAGCATCTTCACTACGGGCCTCTGTATCAGTCCGTACCATCGCAAGGAGTCTGGGTGAAGGAAACCCAATCTCCGTCGGTCTATTAGAAGTGATGCTGCTCTTGAAGGGATTGGACTGCAATCAAGTGGAATCAGATTCCAGAATCCAGATTCAATTTGGGCAGTGATGACAAGGATGTACGTGTGGGGAGGCTCCATGGGGAACGTCTCAATCTTTACTTATCCCCTTCCCAACTAATGTATGGTATGCGTGCCATTACATGTCCCTTCCCCCCCAATACTTATTCATGACAGTCCAGTCCAGACAGTCTAGAGGTACGTTCATGACATCATTCAGCTACATGTATTGCCAAACATTTCACGGCTCCCAGTGACCATTTTTTAACAGTACATTGCTCCCACACAGCAAGGGTTCCACAGGACTATCTCCACTACATTTCCACCTTTCCCTGGCCTTCTTAATCCCCTAATTTGTCACCAATCGAACGCTTCTGGGATCATTTAGGACGGCAGATTAGACAACCAACGAGTTTGCTCGAATTAGAGGTGCGTTTACAACTACTGTAGAATGGGATAACACAGGATATCAATTGGGACTTGTATGCCTCAGTGGTTAACCGTATCACATCATACATTCATGCTATAAGTGTCCCAACAGGTTACTAAAACCTCCATTCATTTGTAATTTTTTTTTTTACAATAAATATTCCTTTTGCTCTAATTTTGTAATCACTTACTTCCATCGGCGTTGTACAAATGTACGTAAAACTTCATTTTATTCTGACAACTCTTAGTGCACAATTTTGTACGGTAATGAGTGCATAAATAGATTTTATAAATGATTATTGAAAAATATAAATACTGTTACGTAGATCCGGATTCGCGGATTTTATGCAAAACAATCATAAAGAAAATAAACAGTTCTTCAAGAGCGATGCGACTTTATTAACAAAAATCCAATCCTTTAAATACAGGATTCAGCAGCAATATTCACAGAGTAAATCTCCGAGTGTCTTCACACCTTCAACAGCAATCAAACACAATCAACAATTCAACAGCAATCAAACCAGTGTTTAAAAATACACGTATGTAAAAGATTATTCACAAGCACAGACGAGCTAATCGCTAGTCAAAACAATCCTCACTACTCTCTGGTTTAATCCAGACTGATCGCCGTACGGCGGCATCTTTTATAGGCGCCACGAAACTTCCAGAAATATAGCCGCTCGTGTCATTGAACGTGACACTAGTGGAGAGATCTACTACTTTCTAGAAGAAGATTCCAGGGGGTTCCCGACTGCAACATGGTCGCCATGACCAAAATGTCACAATTGGCCGCCGTATGAGGCCAACTTGGCTCTACCACCAAGATTTGCCAAGTTCTCATTGAATCGCCATTATAACGTAAGGGGCGGCATTGCTTGTGAATGGTACAATTTTAACATGAAATAAACATAACATAGTGTAATATAAATGCATTAAACATCCAAATAAAAATTATAAACAATATTTGCACAAAATTCGTAACACTGCCCCTTCCTCAAAGACTGCACGTCCCGGGCAGTACAATCCTTGAGTAAGATGTATCTATTTACAGAGACGAACTACTCACATAATAATCACATATAAAGAAACAAATATACTCGACAGCATATACAAAGCAAATAAATTCAAAATACATGAATTACAATACTAAAATAAAACTAAAGAATTAGAAGAGACAAATTATTTACAAAATAACTAATGACCATGGTCTGAACTTAAGGATCTTATTCATCTTGGCCAAGATAAGGCTAGCCTATTATAATGTATTACCTTCGGTTTTGAGTGTGGTAATTTCTGTATCAGCACCACAACGTCATTTAGTCTTTTTAGGACTGTGTAAGGACCTTTCCAGTTGGTCTGCAGCTTCGGAGAGAGTCCTTTGCGACGTTTCGGATTTCATAACCACACTTTGTTGTCTTCGTGGAAGTCGTATCGGGTCTTCATCTTCTCAGAAGCCATGCCGATTCTTTCCCTAGCCAGATGATGCATTTCCTCCATCCGTGCCTGGAGTTTTTCGATATACTCCTCAGGCGCCAAGGGTGCATCTGGTGGCCGGCTGAATAGAAGATCCGCAGGCAGACGAAGATCACGTCCGAAGAGCATCTGGGATGGGGAATAGCCAGTGGTCTCGTGAACGGTATTCCTGTAGGCAAGCAAGAAAAAGGGCAACTTCTTGTCCCAGTCCTGTTGATTAACTGGATACCAGGAGAGAGGCTGTTCAGAATGGTCCGATTGAACCTCTCTACCTTGCCGTCAGACTGAGGATGCAAAGCTGTTGTCCTGTTTTTGTCGATGGCGAGTATTTCACACAGTCTCTTGCAAACTGCAGAATCGAAGTTTCTCCCTTGATCGGAGTGCAGTTGTAGAGGGACCCCGAATCGTGATATCCATTGTTGAACTAGAACCTCTGCAACAGTCGAGGCCTCTTGGTCGGGAATAGGATAGGCTTCAGGCCACTTAGTGAAGTAGTCCATGACAACCAGGATGTTGTTGTTGCCATCTGATGATCTCGGAAGTGGACCTAGGATGTCAAAAGCTATTCGTTCGAAAGGCGCTACCACATTATACAGCTGCAGTCTTCCTCTAGTGCGTTTTCTAGGACCTTTGTGTGCAGCACAGGGATCACATGTGCGACAACACTTCTCCACGTCACTACGAACATTGTTCCAGTAGAAGCGCTCACGAACTTTTTGTAAGGTCTTCATAATACCAAAATGACCTCCAGTTGGACTGCCATGGAGTTCCTTAAGGGCCGTCGAAACTCTTGTCTTTAGGAGTATTAATTGCCACCTGAATGTTTTTCCGTCATCAGACTCCCATTTTCGATATAAAACACCATTTCTCAGATGGAGAGAGTCCCAAAGAGCCCAGTAACGCTTCGTTGTAGGATGGAAAGGGGCGATGTCTTGCCAGCTGGGTTTTTCGTCATACAACTCTGAATTTATGATTGGTTTTATTTCAGGATCTACCAGTTGATCTTTTCGGACGCTCTCATCACTCCACGGGTTCAATGCCGATGTTGATGACGTTGTAACTTGGCGGATTATTGGGTCTATTAAGCCAAATTTCTTTTCAACCCTTGAGTAGTATTTACTGTTCTCCGGGCAAGGTCTTCCCGAAGGGACGTCTCCACTCCCCTGTGCTGATCCTTTTCGGTTTCTACACACTTCCTTAGACTCGACTACATTTGCAAGATGCGGATGTTCCTTGTTTATTTGAGGGCAGTTATTTCTTAGGTGCCCTTCTCCACCGCACCCAGAGCACTTGGTGCTACGATCTTTCTTATTGTTTCGGGGGCAGTTACTTCTGAGATGCCCTGGTTCACCACACCTCCAACACGTGATGCTACGTCTCCTCCGGTTCTGAAGTTGAGCCATTAAATCTTTAATTTATTCTTTCAATTTCTTCATCTCCTTCATCCATGGAGATTCACAGGGTGCATTCGCAGTCACTCTAGCTCCGCGGATGGAATGGCGGTCTCTGCAATTGGTTTCATTAGCGGCCTCTAATTTCAGGGCATATAACAGGGCAGATTTAAGATCTCGCACATCTGCCATTCTTACAGCTTTCTGGATTTCCCCATCCTTCAATCCATCCACGAAATACTGCAAAGAGATTACTTCGCGCACAGTTGCTGGGTGGTCGGAGAAAGCCAAGTTGGCAAGCCTTTCTATTTCGGATGCATACTCCTGCAAGCTTTATCCGGTTTTCTGAAGTCTTGTTTTCATCTGAAGATGTGTGTATTCCTTGGAGTATTTCTGGCCGAACCGAAGATCCAGGGCATTATATAGGGAGTTCAAATTCTAATCGCTCTGTGTCGGGAAGAGTCTGTAGTATTTCGGCGGCTTCTCCTGTAAGGGATGCTGCTAGCTGACAAGCTTTGACCCCCTCAGTCCATCCATTGGCTTTCGAAATTATTGAGAATTGAGTCTTATATACCTACCAGTTGGTTTTTCCTTCATAGGTAGACAGTTTTACTGACACTGGTGAGGCAGTCAGAGGCACTGCAGAAGCAGGGACAAACTTTCTTTCGTTCATTGCATTCCCGGAAGCTAGAAGCTTCTTTTCAAGGTCTTCTTCTCGCTGAGACATTTCTTCCATTCATTCATAAACCTGCTCTTTAACATTTTCTATTTCTTTCTCCATTTTGTTGATTTTCTCTTCAAGAGTATTCTTCAGGTCTTCCTGACCTCTCTGCATATTATCCAGACTTTTCTGCAATCCCTCCTTTAACTCATTCTTAATTTCTTCATGGCTTCTCTGCATTTTCTCCTTGGCTCTTTTGCATATCTTCTTGGCCGCTTTTCAAGGCATTGATGCCTTCCAACAGAGCCTTCAGTTGTTCACCCATCGCTCGTGTAATTGGCATAAAATCCCACTTCTGACACCAAACTGTTACGTAGATCCGGATTCGCGGATTTTATGCAAAACAATCACAAAGAAAATAAACAGTTCTTCAAGAGCGATGCAACTTTATTAACAAAAATCCAATCCTTTAAATACAGGATTCAGCAGCAATATTCACAGAGTAAATCTCCGAGTGTCTTCACACCTTCAACAGCAATCAAACACAATAACCAGTGTTTAAAAATACACGTATGTAAAAGATTATTCACAAGCACAGACGAGCTAATCGCTAGTCAAAACAATCCTCACTACTCTCTGGTTTAATCCAGACTGATCGCCGTACCGGCGAGCATCTTTTTTTATAGGCGCCACAGAAACTTCCAGAAATATAGCCGCTCGTGTCATTGAACGTGACACTAGTGGAGAGATCTACTACTTTCTAGAAGAAGATTCCAGAGGGTTCCGAACTCGCCAACATGGTCGCCAATGACGCCAAAATGGTCACCACATTGGCCGCCAAAAATGAGGCCAACTTGGCTCTACCACCAAGATTTCGCCAAGTTCTCATTGAATCGCCATTATAACGTAAGGGGCGGCATTGCTTGTGAATGGTACAATTTTAACATGAAATAAATATAACATAGAGTAATATAAATGCATTAAACACTCAAATACAAATTATATACACACTATTTACACAAAATTCGTAACAATATGTTTCCTCTACCTCTTTTCTTCCTAAATTTGGGAGAAAGCAAAGGTGTCTTTTTACTATTCTATGTAGAAGATTCTCTCTCTCTCTGAAGACTGTATAAGACTGAATATATACCCTCTCCCCTTTGAATATAACAATTTATAAATAATTATTGTAAAGGATGTAACTAGATACATACAATAAATTTGTATGATTCATCGTTAAGTAGTCAGTAGTCTATCATCTTATTTAAAAAATCGTGTTAATACTTGAAAATTATTTCCCAATGGTCCTAATAGTCTTGTCAAAATATCTTAAGTAAAAATTTTACATTAAAAATAATTACACACAGATAAACAAAGTAAAATAATTATAATACGTGAATACAGCTTTTCTTACTAAGTGAAATATTAATTGTGATAGATTTTATACTAAAATTATTAAGAATTTTTGACCATTAGATTAAGGTATCCGACTACGTTCGGAACCGTGATTTTGCAAAAGCGTATAAATGGATTATATTTAGGATATTTAGAGTCACTTATAAATATAGATTAGAAAACGTATATAAAATTGTTTTAAGAATGTTATTACAATAAAAAATTATTTAAGTACAATATTCTGATAGAAAATGAATATAGAATGACCAATTTTCAAAACGTTCTCCTTTTATGAAAAATGCTTCTATTATATAATAATATTTTGCCTGTATATAACACAGACCTCTGTACAGAGGCTGAACTAGAAATTTTGAAATGTATAACTTAGAAGTGGATTTATCCATATTTTATTACAACAGAGGGAGTAATTTTAAGAAAAAAATGCCGATAATTTTTTTTTATTTCAATTGGTGGTAACTCTGAAAGTAATGTGAATTTTCCAAAAATCTTAGTGCAGACTTCCTGGGGAAGTCTTTATTTTATATAAGCACACACACACACAAAATATAATTTTTATAAAAGGATTTAAAAAAAAAAAAAAAAAAAAAAAAAAGAACGTTTTGAAAAAAGGTCATTTTAAGTTAATTTTTTGCCAAAATATTGTATTTAAATAATTTTTTTTATCGTAATGCCCTTAAAACAATTTCATACATGTATTCTAATCTAAGTGGCACTAAATATAATGAAAATTCTCCATTTATGCGCTTTTTTAAAATCACGGTTCCGAACGTAGTTGGATACTAATGTCGAATGCGTGTTTTGTTGGATATTGATCATAAAAGCAATGTGTTATTTAATAAACCTCTACTAATATTTATATTCAGCGGTATATATTAACTTATATTAAAAGATTTATTTAAAATAATGTTTAATAATTTTTCATGAATCGATGATTTATCATAAAAAAAATCCTGTGTTTGCTACAGAATTGTAGCAGTGGATTGAACATACATCAGACCTGCATATAATAAAGATAAATTGAATTATAGGGGCCTATCTTGTATTAAGTAGCATCCCTTCCCTAGCCCCCCACCACCCTCAATAATGACAGTGATTCGTCTCTACAGGGATTCAACATGGCTCGAGAATCATTGGGAAGTAATACAAACTTATGACTTAACAACTTCTCATTGTTCATGAAGATTTTAAAGCGGTAGAGCAGAAAGTTGAGCATCTCTCTCGATGATTACCGAATCAGGTCAGATGATCGAATCGAAATCAGATGATTTAGATGGCCAGGAAACAAAGGTTTTATCTGTAAACTGTTCATCGCGAACCATGTGGCAGCTATGGCGCAGTATATTGTCTTGTTAAATGACGTTGGTGTGGTGTGGTAATTAGGTGAGGGGGTGCCAGTTCAGGTGTTGTCCTCGTCACTTGAACATGGTTCAAAATTACGAGGTCCGTCGTCAAAAACCCTCGTGTAGCTGAACAGTGCACCGTTAATATTCACTCACTCACTAGTTAAAGGACGAAATCTCCAGAGTGGAACTTTAAAGACATACATGGTTGTAGATGGCAGTCTATGTTTGGGCATCTGGACTGATACACACACAGTCTTCAATCCCATGCCAAAGTTTTTGATGTGGGGCGTGGCGTTTGGCTGAACTTCACAATCTGATCCGGGAGGCGTGGCTTAAGAAGATGTTCTGAGATAGATTTTGGAGGTAATTTTGACCAGGTTGAGAGCCGAGAGATTGCTCTCTGATTGATCGATGGTGGGAGTGAATATAGCCTCTGGCTGGCTGCCCAAGGGGGATATTAATTACAAAAATAGAAGGTAGGAGAAACTTGTCCAATTGGGTGAAAAATTGGAAAAATTTTAAAAGAAATTAACAAATAGAAAATAAATTTAGTAAGGGTGCAATAATTAAAAAATTACTGCTAAAGACAATGAAATTAAGGCGGGTTGTGTAGGAGTCCTGCAGGATTTTCTCCTTTGCTTTTTAGTTTTATTATTCACATTATAAACAGTTAAATTCATCATATTAGGTTGGGGAAAAAGAAATTCATGATTTTTTCGGTAGATGGCTGCTATGTCGATATCTCGAAAAGTATCGAACAAACAATTTCAAATTTATGCTCGTTGTCAAGGTGACATTTCACACTAAAAAAAAATTCTTTTGCTGTTTTTTGTTTGGTCCACCCAGTTGTGAGTTACAGGGTGTTAAAAATGGAAGTCAAAGAGAAAATTCGGTACATTTTAGTTTTTCTTTGATAAAGGCGAAAATGCAAGCCAGGCGGTTGAAATTCTGGATGGTGCCGACACTGTAACCGCTAATTACGTGCAAGTTTGGTTTCGACGATTCTGTTCAGGTACTTTTGATGTTAAAGATGCACCTCGCACAGGCAGGCCCTTCGTCGAAAATGTCAATAAAATCACAGAAATAATCAAAGTTGACCAGCACTTTTGGTTGGGAAGTTTTAATGCATCCACCATATAGTCCGAACCTGGCACCAAGCGATTTTCACCTTTTTCTCGCATTGTAAAACTTCCTGAGCGATAAGAAATTGGGGCCAAGAGAAGATTGTGAAAATCGGTTACTAGAGTTTTTCGCCAATAAGGACCAAGACTTCTATGAGAGAGGCATTATGAAGCTACCTTTAAAAGGGCAACAAATTATACAACAAAACGGTGCATATTTGAGCCAAATCGGACAATCCGAAACATGTTAAATAAAGTATTGAATTACATGCAAAAATAATGGATTTCTTTTCCCCCAACCTAATATTAAAGTTGTTGGTATCAGGAAGAGCATTGAAAAATTTTTTAGCTATTTTTTGAATATGTGCTTTGAAACTATTGATTTTTAAAGCTTTATTAATGTAGTCGTTTCGCATAAAGCGAGAGGTTTTGACTACCATTCGTATAAGAATTTTGCACAGTATTTAAAATATTGATGTTAATATTAGCTGTGTATCCCCAGACTGGACAAGCATATGCAATGATAGGATGCATAACGGCTGTATAGAGAGAAGCACTTTGTTATCTATACTTAAATGAGAGTTCTGGGAAATTAGGGGGGAAAGTTTAAACATTATTCTCCAGAACTTATCCCGAACGTGTAAGATATGTTGTCTCACATACATTGTTGCAAAGGATATACCATCAGCATTGAGCTATAAGAGGAGATGTTACTCGTTACAGAAATACCATTTTAGCCCGTGTAAGCAGTCGCAAGATGGAAATGGCACTTCAATGGATTTGAAGAACACCCACTTGCAAGAAGGATCTATCCCTTCAAACGTTGTAGATGCGAGTTGCGTTGTACCTGCCTTTGGGACCAATAGTGGGGACTTCGAACACAAGTTAATCTTTACACTTTGTAATGTGTGGTCAGAGGAGGCGCATATGTAAGATGATTGCTTATGTACTTCATAGATAGCTAATTCTAGATGGTATGGTTGATACTATATTTTTGTGTAACAGTATTAAATTCCCGAGTGTATCTCATCAATTTATTATTGATGGAATTATCGAATATTATGATTATTTCAAACATTTGAGATCAACCATCATATTCAACAAAAAAGGAATTAGAATATAAAAAATTTCTCATATAATTTTAACTTCAAAGATGAAAGAATTAAAAGTTAATCAATATCTTAACCTTCTGTTGATCAAAATCTGAAAATTTATATTCAAGACACAACACAAAATAGTCAGCAATACTATTTAAAATAAATTTAGCAGCTCTTTATTTAATCAGAATTTGAATGAAAATAAATAGAATAAATAATTATCAGTGAATGATAATCTGTTCAGGATTCCATTGTGAATAACAGAACCAGCATCAACACTCATCCAGGGTGACCCTTATGGAAGAATTATCATACATCTGCTAAACAAACTGGATACAGAAACAGATTCCCACTCACAAGATATAACTTATAAAATGATGCACGATTCAGTTCCAGTAACAGGTTTTACTTCTTCATTGTTACTAGCAGCCTTCACAGCCTCAACAACCTAAAAACAAAATAGAAAGAAAACAAATAACTTTACTCATAAAATAATCATTAGTAAAAATACATTATATAGTCTTTCTTTTCAGTCAGTATTTTATATTTTATTTATCCTCATAATAAAAGAGAAGTATATGTTTCTCATTTTATAGATAGTTTGCTCGCACTTAAAGCACTTTTAAATCAAACTGTTACATTAAAGGGTTGATGACAAATTAAAACAAGATTGGAGATGTCACCTCCATGACTATTTGATTTTGCACTGTTATTTTATGGAATGTTGAAACATGATGTAAACATAATCATCTAGTCACAAATGAAACTACTATACATTTCTACTTTTACACCACAATTCTTTTGTTAATATTTCATACAAGATTTTTCTACAGAATATTTCTACAGAAGAAAAAAATATCTTTAAAAAATTTCAAATATATGATTTTTTTCTATCATTTAAAACCTGGCTGGTTATTATTCCCAAGATTAAATAATACATTACATGTGTTACAATCAATTCTTAAACCCAACTATAGTATCTAAAAACTATCACAGGACAGAGCTGAGAAATTATGCCGTCTTAATAACTTTTCAAGAATTGGTTCCTAATTAAGTAAAAAAGGAAGACGATGAAAGCCTAAGTAGCTAGCTTCAAAACAATAATTGCTGAAGTATGTATAAGCCAGTATGCCTTTAAAGAAATAAGCAAATTTACACCCTGTATTTAACAGAAGACACTGATTTAATTTTAACTACATTTAAACTTATTCAATTAAGATGATAAACACAGTTTCTTAGACAATCGTAAGTGATAAAACATTTTTTAAGTAGTGAATTTAGACACTTACCTCTGGAATACTGGGAAATTTGCCCACTGTTAATTTTGAAAAAATTTCAACATCATTCACAGTGACTTCAAATGAAGCTGAAATAGACAATTATAAATTAAATATGTAAAAGTAAAATAAATAATTGAATGAATTTTTTCCCAGTCAACAACAAAATTTGTTTAGTTTACATTGAATGTGCTAATTCTAGCAAGACTGGATTCCTGGTATCTTTTTTTAACTTGATCAAGAGTCTTCAATAAGTGAAGGAATATCAACACCTTGCATTATCTTGATTGTTTATTGAAACTATCAAAGATATGTTTCAACAATTACACACACTTATAAATTTGACATCAATTATGAATTACTACAGCTATAGTATTATCTTTATCAAACTTCAAGAAATGTCTTGCATATAATTTATTTTACTATGCATTTATACACCAGGTTCTATTGGCCTACGATTCCAATCATCTTAATGTTATGGTCAATGTCAGTTTAATTGTAAATTAATTCAGAAAAAAATGATTAGAACCCATATCTCAGAATTATTACAAAAGAAAAAATTGTTAAAAGTTAAGTATTTCATTTTTTATCAACATTCTAATTTCTCTATTCTAAATTTTAAGAAATATTTATTATTATAATTATTAGAACATTGATAATTAGCAATAAAATTACAAGGCAAGCCCCTACACAAAGAGAAGAATTTTTTTTACACATGTCTAAACATTGTAATAAAATTTAAAGAAATTTTCAATTTAATATTATACTGAGTCACTCAATTCAGTTTCTCAGAGTTATGTTAAAGCTTACTATTTAAAGCAAACAATTAAGCAAATTTACTTTCATTTAAACATTCTATTGGAATAATAAAATGTTAAAATACTTAATCTTCAAATACAAACATGAGTACAAATTTCAACAAAACTAACTTGAATTCTATTTCCTATGAACAAATGTGTTTAGTATTTTGAACTCCAAAACTCGAATTCATATTTTCTTTAGTTCCTTAAAAGATTCTTAATTTATGATATGTAAAATTTAGAAATTGTCCATTTTCCTTAGATTTTATTTATTTAGCACCCTGTAAATAAGCTCACTTTACTTTCTATTCTTCCTTATCCAGTAATAACTATAACTGCAATAAAATAAGATTTCACATGGAAATCACTGAACATTTAGACATGTGCCTTGCACTGTCTGTTTCAATTGTGTGTGTTGTCTAAAAATATTGGAGAGCACACACACTAATGGCATAAGTGCTATTTGTAGTGAGTGACATTTGTAAAATTTCCCTTGGATAAAACATCACTAATTGCTATTATTTGAAAATATGTAACTAAAAGCACATGCACAAAATTGATTCGTAATATCATAAGAATTTGAGCCAAATTAATGATTAATAAATTCATAAACACATACAACAATTTTATGTTTTCATTATACAGTGGTGGCCAAAATTGTGGACACTTTTGAAAATTGTTATGTTTTTTAAGTTT
The DNA here is from genome assembly GCA_019973955.1 of Trichonephila inaurata madagascariensis. NCBI lineage: Eukaryota > Metazoa > Arthropoda > Arachnida > Araneae > Nephilidae > Trichonephila > Trichonephila inaurata. Next base: position 21,993 of record BMAV01012671.1, read on the forward strand.
GTATGTTTATAGAAAATGTTACGTTGCACTAAATGCAAAGTATTTTATATCATTTTAAAGAGAATTTAATGCTGAATTAAATACAAAAATCAAATATTTGCAACATTAAAGTTATGCTACAACTATCGATATACATTAGATACTGATGGTAGCAGTCAGTTATCAGTGCTTAGTGGGGTAGCCTTTATTTTTTATTACAGCTTCACACTGATGTTTCATTGAGCTTTAAGCTCTTCCTTCATTATTACATGATGCTACGAAACAATTATATCCTCAATTAGTTTCTTTTTATTTTATGGGTACCTCATCCGGATAAGAGTTTTCAAACAGTGCCACACATTTTCAATAGGATTGAAGTCAGGACTGTTTCCTGGCCAGGACAACAACTGAAGGATCTTAGAATGGTACCAGTCTTTGAACTACTTTACTGTGTGGCAAGAAGCAGAATCTTGCTGATAAATAAATGAAGCATTGTGTTGGTAAATAGATCTCTGATGGAAGGCAGAAATTTGGGTTCTAGAATAGTGTCAATGTATTTTCTGACATTCAGTGTCCCATCAATGATATGAAGGTGAGTGAGTAAGTGAATATTAACATCACACTGTTCAGCTACACGAAGGCTTTTGGCGACAGACCACGTAATTTTGAACCATGATCAAGTGATGTGGACGACACCTGAGAATGATATGAAGGCAACCGATAACATCTGTTGATATGCATGGCCAAATTAAAACTATGTGGGTACTTCACAGTTGCCTGGATGCAGTCAGAATGTAGCATTTCTCCTATTCTATACCTTGCATATTTTTGGTTATCACTACTGAATACCAATATCTTAGTTTTATCCCTCCATATAACTTGTGACCACTAATCATATGTCCAATTAATGTGTTCTCTTGACCATTGTAGTCTTTTTTTAGTGATGCTGTAAATTGAGAAAAGGGTTTTTTCGTGTAATACCACATTTCAGTCTAATGTCCCGATTGTTTTTGAACTGACAGAAACACCAGCAGCATTCAGGTAACTTCTGATGACATTTTTTTATTTTCAAGACATAGTATTTTGGTTTTTCTCATTTATGATATGTAATGTAACAGGTGTGGTACACCTTTTTCTGCTTTGTATCTTATTAAATTTGTCTCCCTGACATCTTAAACAAAACTTTCAGTCTGCAGATGTAGTCACTAAACCACCCACCTGTCTTGCAATTTTAACACAGGGAAAAACCCCTTTTCTATCAGACATCTCTTTCTAAATGTCCCATTTACTCTTTTATTTAATGTCATTGCTTCTTGATTAAATATCATAGTTGTCTAGGACAGGAAACAGTTCTGACCTCAATCCTATCAAAAATTGTGGGGCACCGTTTGAAAACTCTTGTCCAAATGAGGTACCAACAAAATAAAAAGGAACTAATTGAGGATATAATTGTTTCCTGGCATCATGTAATAATGAAGGAAGAGATTAAAACTATTGTAAGCTCAGTGAAACATTGATGTGAAGCTGTGATAAAAAATAAATGCTACCTCACTAAGCACTTGTAACCCGCTGCTATCATCAGTATCTAATGTATACTGATAGTTATTGCAGCATAGCTTTTTTTGCATTGCAAATATTTATTTTTTGAATTGAGTTCAGTACTATATTATCTTTAAAATGATATAAAAAAAACTTTGCATTTTTGTGCAACTTAACATATTCTATAAGCATACAAACTTAAAAAACAAAAAATTTTTAAAAAGTATTCACAATTTTGGCCATTACTGCACATCATAATCACTGCATTACAATTGTATGCATCATGTTCTTAAATAAGAAAACACACATGACTCCATACAATACAAAATAACACTTCTAGTAAATTATCCCAAAGAAAAATATATTCTTACATTTTCTTCCAACAGCTCCTCTGACATCAGCATTGGGTACAGCTTGCAGAACCTGTCGCTCCAATTCCTTGAAGCGAGGTTCATAGCCTCACATACCACTACAAGAAAAATATCTTAGAACTAGAAAAAAACACAAGAAAGCTTCCAAAACTAATAATAGATTACATTTTAATTAAATCAGCACATATTTATTTCATCTAAAAAAATCGAATTTGCTGGTATCACTTCATAAGTATTCAAACTGCAAAGGATATAGAGCTCAATTTAAAATGTACTAATAATTGTCAATACTCGTATGTTTCTAAATGTTTCAAACGAGTAATTACTTTAAACGCATGCAAAATATGTAAATTGATAAGCTGCCAAATATCGGAAAAAAATTTCCAAAACCACCAAGCCTCTTATAAAAAACAATAGTAATTAAGTTTTCGTTTTTCATTTTAAACGAGAGAATGGCTTTATAAATAATATTTATAGAAAAATTAAATTTGTTATGTAATGTTTACTAATGATGAATAAGTTTGGATAAAATAAACTTGAGGAATAGCCTTAAAATACATAAATATGATACATACCAATACTCTACTTCTACTGTAACTCCCATGTCTAAATGGAAAGTTTATAAAATTGAATATAATCGAAAAATTGATTTCAGTCTGAATAACGAAACTTGCGTATCACTTTAAAAATACTCCTTTATACCTTATTTCACTTCACTCAACAAATCAGCTGTAACTCATTCAATACTTTTTTTTCATGATTTCAAAGAATTTTGAGAATTAGAGTTAAACATAAGAAATACATTCAAAAAATGAAAGTAATATGAGATAAATAAAAAAATAAGAATCTTTTAAAGTTTGATATTGGGTAAAATCAAATTTCTTTGAAAGAAGAATATTTTCCAATATTTTTCTAATCACGCTGCAAAGAGAGTAATGAACTGAACTGAACTAAAATTTACTATTTCAATTTATTTTTCTTTGCTATTGTAAATTATGAAGATGATAATCAGAGAATTGAGATATTATTTTTATATATATTTTTTTTCAAGTTGACATGCTTATCGAATATTTTATTAGAAGTATAATATTTTTTAACAATATGTCGTAGAAGTATTAGTTAATGACTGAATAAAAAATCGTATTATAATGATGGGTGACGATAGATCTCCTCAAACATTCAATTATGTTTACAGTTGCAATATGAACTGCAACTTTAAAATTAAAATGTGAGTATAAAGTATCACGATCGAGAGAATCAAATTTTTGTTTAATTTATATTTATCCAGAAGAATATCCATATATACCTCATATTGTTGACATTAAAGAAATTATTTTTATCTTTTTGCATTTCCAATGACAAAAGCTTGGAAAAGAAATACTCTTTCCCCCCCCGCATAATAGCGTTCTAAAATTATTTTGGTAAGAAAAAATCTAGTGTAGTTTTAAAATTTATGTCACATCCCAAAAACTTAGATGTCAATTAGGAAATGCTTGTAATTGTAGTAAAAAGGAATGAGCTGAACTTTATTTAGTATTCTGTGTGAATAAATAAATTTTTTATGTATATTTCTGTAATTTTGCTATAATTTTTAAGCGTCTTTTTTTTTCTTGTTATAAATTTTTTGAGACCTTTTCAATAAAAATAAATTGTTAAATTTTTTATAGTAAGGGAACTAATTAATTGTCAGTGTGCTACCTGCTAAATAGGTCTTGGGTGGAAATAAATGTTTTTCCAAATTGGCCTCTTAGAGCTAAAAAAAATGGGCTGTAAAGAAAAAAAATGACACACAAACTTGATGAAGCTGGTGAGAACTGTAAAATTACAACCATTTAAAGGGAAAATAACAAGTAATTTACTTGCATTTCCCATGTAAAAGGGGCTGAAAAGTATAAGCACAAGGACAAAAAGTAGAGAATGAGCAATTTCTAAATGTTGAAAAAAAATTGGAAAACAAGGGATGTAGTAAACAATTAGAAAATAATTATTTTAGGCTGAAAGAAGAATTAAGTACTAAAAGAAGCAATGAGTTATTTTGGAATATTGAAAAATTATGAAATCATTTATTAAAAGTAAAATATTGAAAAATTTCAACTTTCTACCTTTACTTTAAAAAAAAAAAATTGTTTGATGGTTATTACTATGGAGATCGGAATTATGCACCATTGATGCTTGAAATTAGGAGGTAGTTGCTTGAATTTGGAGGGCTATCACAATAAAAATAAAGTGATAAAATATAATGGATCATATACATAAATATTACCAAATAATAAAAATCAAGTAACCATATTGTAATGTTATTGCCCAACTTGGTGAAAAGTTAAAACAATATGGCAGGTAGTGTACCTATATCAGATTATTACCAAAATCAATTCACTCAGAATAACTTTAGTATATAAAAAATGTAACTAAGTAAATATTTCCAATTCTTCATTCCTAGTTACTCGTTTTCTTTTACTAATATGTTTGAAACATTACATGCAAAAAATTAGTGTTTTTTCTTATATTAGAGGAACTTTGGAAGGACGACCTCAAAAGCCAAGCTATAAAGCTCTAATTGATGATCCAATTTTAAAATATTCTGGACTCTGTGAAGATAAATGTTCCGATCTATATGTCACATGTCAAGTATTTGCTGATAATAAACCTTTGGCATTTCCTGTTCAAACATCATTCAAAGCATTTACTACTAGATGGAAGTAAGTATTAACTTTTTGATGTGATTAAAATTCTATCATAGCTCAAATAAACATTAACAGGAAAACTTTTTTTTTGTAAAACATTAAATTGATACAGTAATTTCTTAACCAATATATTTATTAAATTGAAACTCAGTGGCTGAATGGTTAGTGCATCGCGCTTCCACACCACAGGTCCGAGCTTCAAACCTCGGGCTGGGCAAGGGTGACTCAGCCTTTCATCCCTTCAGTAGGTCAGTAAATGAGTACCAAGCTTGTTTGGGAACTTAACACTGGGGGGTTTCACGTCAGACTGACCACCTGACTGGAACATCTCATGCACCTCAGGGCCTAAGGGCACGTATACTGAGTTGGGCCAAGGCCATCTTGAAGGACCAGGCCGCGACAAAGTTTTGATGACATCACGAAAGGAGGGAATGCTTTGCTAGTCGCAGTAGCTGTCAGGAATATAAAGCTTACGACATTTATTTCTTTTCA